>PVKA01005130.1:33173-93242 GCA_004027165.1 Ctenomys sociabilis
CGGTGGGCGTGGCCAAGGAGGCTTACTCTGAAGTCAGGGGTGGCTTTCAGGGGTATTTTTGTGGGATGGGTGGGGCTGATATCAGGGCCTGTACCTGCCGGGCACATGTTCTACCCGCCACACCCCCACCCCTGATGTCCCCCTCATACACACCTTGGACACCCAAATGAGCTTGTCTGCCTGCTAAATTTGGCCACTTTTCAGAACTTTGCAACCTTTAATTTAGAGACTTTCTATAAATGAATTTAAACTCTTTAAAAATATTTATGCCTGTTCTTAAACAACGAATGAATTACCTTTTGGCCCTTTCCCAGATTCTCCTTGTCCCCACTATGAGGGTGGGCATCTGAGAATCCCAGGACCTCAGCAGTTCGCCAGCTGCACAGCCAGGTGGAGACAGTGTTGAAAACACCCCGTAGCCAGCAGGGCAGAGGTGCTGAGGGAGGGGAATGTGTGGCCCCGTGGAGACCCAGTGCCCGCAGGCAGGGGCATTTAGCTCCTGGGCCACGAGGAGGTTTGAGGAGATCCAGGCAGCTGCCAGGAAGCTGGGCTGGTGGAGGCGTCTTGTGGGGGGTGCTGCAGTGCCTCAGGCTGAGGGCGCAGGACACGGCTGTGTACCTGCACACCCAGGTGGGAAGTCAGTTTTGTGTTTCTCCAGCGCTGTCTCCCACTGGCAGTCCTGGCACTCTCAAGGCTCACTGTGCACCACTTACCCTAGGGTAATGAATGCGGGGCTGCTCTGGCACCTTTCTGCTTAGCGTGCCCTGTGAAGTCTCAGTAGAATGCAAATAATTTACAGCTTAATGATTTTTGCTTTCATTCCTGACAGATGCGAAGCTCACAACAAGAGCCTCAGAGTTAGGAACGATGACACCATGCTTGCTGCTTCCCTCTGTCCTTGGAAAGAAAGTGTGTGGCCTCTCATTGTGCCTTCACCAGTATTAAGTGGTTGACAGGAACTCAGGCAGGGCAAGGGTGTGGTGAGAGGTGAGGATGGGCCGGGAGATCTACATCTGTCACAGGGCCTGGTCGCACGTGTCATAACCCACGTGGTCTAAAATCACTGTACCTTGTAGGGCAGTAGGGCTAGGCTTCTTCTGTAGGGTTATTGAACAACAAGGTAACCAACTTTAAATGGGCACCATAACACCACTGCTTTTGCCCTACAGAGCTGTCAGTTTAATGCGTTATTTCTCCCACACAGGTGATGCTAGCAAACTTTTCGTGAATGAATGAACTCTACAGCACTCATAGCTGTACTTGGTGCACAGAGGCACACTGGAAGGGACGCTTCTCCTCCAGGCTGGAGTCAGGCATGCAGGACAGAGTGGTAGCAGCAGCGGCTGCAGCAGGAGCAGAGCTGCCTGAGTGCTTGCAACATGACAGACACTGTGGAGCACAGCCTGTTATCTGTCTGCCTGACAATCTCATTGTACCATTTAGGCAGCCCATGGGGAAGTCTTCTCATCCCCATTTTGAGATTGAAACACTGAGTTCAGAGGACTAAGTCGGGAGACCAAGATCACACAGTCACTTCTGACTTGCAAAGCACTCATTGGGGCTCAAGTTGGCCAGGGTTGGAGAAGCTCCTGGACACAACAGGACAATTTGGGCAAACCAAGGCCAGAGCCTCGCTGCTCTCTCCCCACCAGCCTGCAGGGCTCTTTTCATTAATGCCAAGTGCATGTGACAGACGCTGCTGTTTTCCCGCCTTTCCAAGCCTTCTCAATGTTGACATGGGCCAATGAGGCCTCTTCTTGAGGACTGGGAGTAGTCAGAGGGACCCTCCGCAAGCACAGGCACCTGGCGTGGAGCTGGCTGTGAGGGGGCAACGCATAGGAAAAAGGGTCCTCCCTTCAGTCCCCACATCAGGCTTGTCAGCTGGTGGGAGGCAGCCGTGAAGTTGAACAGGGAGCACAATCCCATCGTTAGCTGTATTTTCATCCAGCTGAAGTTTAGAATTTCCAACTGTGGCAGTAACAAACTACATGTATGTATCATGCTACAGTTGTTCAGATCCTTCAACTCATTATTTAAGCTTATCATCACTTTACAGCAATTAGCAGACTTTTGGTGGCCTTTGACATTTAATGTCCTACTAAGCATAGGAGTTACTGTTGAGTTGAGCCTTTTACAGCTCAGCATATTAATATGGTATTACTTTTTATACCTTGTGCTTACACTTTTTTCCTGTGGTTAAGACCAAGCTAAAGCAAGACCTACATAACTAAAAATGCAACTCTTGCTATCTGACAAGGCCAGTCAGATCCCCTCAGGATTTACCCTGGAACCACGCACAGCACCTTGTGGATCTTCTGTCAGTGGCAGCCATCTGGATGAGTCACGGTGCATACAAGATGGTTAGCGGAGGTAATAACTACGTTCTCTTAGTTCAACGAGAAGCTTTGCACTAATAGTGTTCAGACAAGATTTCATGTCTGTGTCTTGTCCCCTGCTAACTACTATGAAGACAACAATATGCAATGTATTAATTACTGTAACTGTCTTACCAACCTGTTTTTTTATTTGTTTTTTGTTTTCTGGTGGAACTGGGGATTGAACTCAGACCCTTGCACTTGCCAGGGAAGAGCTTATTCTGCTGAGCCATCTCCCTGGCCCTACCAACCTGTTTTTGATACTATTTCATTGCTGTTTTATCTTTTTTTCTCATTAAAATGAATAAAAAATTAAATAAAAAATAGGAGTTATTATTTTTGAAAAAAAACTTGATAAGTGGATCTCAATATAGTTCTTGCAGTTTGATGCACCCTAAAACACTACTCTGAGACACAGCTCATGGCCTTGATGGGGCTGACAAACCAGGTGACAGACAGACGTCCTAGAATCCAAAACAACACCCTGCCTTTTCCTGACTCCGCTCCACTAGTGTTCACACCACACTGTCCATGCAGGAACAGTCCCCTGCCTACCTGGCTGGCTTTAAGGCCTTCCCAAGGACTCACCTGGAGGCCTCCAAAAGGGGGCTCGGGCACAAGGAACTAATTCTAGAAACTAGCCAGCTTTGCCATCTAGGAAATGAGGAGCCAGGCTTCAGCTGCAGGAGGATGAGGACCCAGCAGCACCGTGGGGCCAGCCAGTCTCCTGGGAGCTCTTTCCCTGACCACTCCTGAGGGCTCCTTTGTGGCCAGATTGTCTGGATTAGGAGGCTGAACAATCACTTCATCTTAGGTAGCCTCTGATCATCCCCGCTTTTGTGAGTCAAAAAGCCTTAATCTTATTTAAATGCAATTTAATTCCCTGGAGAGCTGAGTCTTCATCTCTTAGTTGTACAAAGTGAGTGGTAAAGAAGGTGCCTCAGTGCTCACATGCCGCTCCTCTGGAGCTAGGCAAGCCTGCCAGGAAATAATTAGATAAATGTGCACTCCGATTGGGAGAGGGCGAGGAAAGAATTCTCCACACATTGCTTTTAGGACATTAAGTGGAATTGAATTAGAATGTGCAGGGTCAGACCACTTTTGGATCATTTGACCCAGTCCTCTTGCTGGGCGAAGCGTGGACACTTAAAGGATGTTAGTGAGGGCAGCAAGCATCTCACTGTGCAGGTCCTGCCAGGCAGCTCTCATGGACTTAGAGGAGTAGTCGTAAAGAAACCAATATTCATTTATGCCTCACTGATTGATGAGCTAACTAATTAGACACATATTTATTGAGTCAGAGATAGTCCCAGACATTTGACTCACGTCATACATTTACATTCTAGTGAGGGGACAGGAAAGGAGGGAAAGATAGACAATAAAATCATAAAATACATTAAAAATTGTAAATTATTTTGGAAAGAGAGAAATGCACTTAAAAATAGAAAAGTAGAGCAGGGAGTCAGGAAAGAGAGCAGAGGCATGGACAGAGAGGTGTGGATACGGTCCGTAAGCCACACGTGTAGAGGAGCCACTGCGTGGCATGAGCATGGCATGACAGCTGCCTGTGAATGCCCAGTGGATAGCACGTATAGTGAATCTATAGTTACTAAAGCGTGCCTACATGTGCCACACACATATGACAGGTACTGGAGACAGAGACAGATCTCACCCAATTTAGGCAAAGTAGGATTAGCTTAGGTGGGTAACACAGATAGCTCTGAAGAGCTGGAATCAGTGAGGAAACTAACAGAGCCAAGAACACCGCCCAGTCCTGGGGGTGAAAAGAGGGGAGGAAATCCTCCAGGAAGGAAGAACGATAGCATCTAAATTTCACTCTATTTAAAAATCTGACCCCTGTCAGTAGGATAGGCTCAGCTTAGCCAAGAAAGTACTGGAAGAAGACGGCAGACGGCCCAGCTGCCTGCCCTTACTCAATAGAATGCCAAGTGTAATCGGATGTATCTCGGTGTAATAGCGTCTACGCTTTACAGTCCTACACCACATGGCACTTTGGCCAGTGACAGGCGCCTTTGTGAAGGCAGGAACCGTGCAGCCCTCGTGTGCTGTCTGGGTGCTGCGCAGCCACATGCCATGACGGCCACACAGCGTCACTCAAGAAATCCTGTCTTGGAAGAGTTCCCATTATTAAATGACTCAGCACTGTGCTGTGGTTCCCCTGCATAAAAAATACCAATTTTTATTAGAAATGGACAGGCGTAGCCACAGCCATGGTGAATGCACCGTGGGAAACACGACAGAAGAGCCTGAAAAGTCATATGATCGCCAGTGAGAGAACTGCCACTCTGAGGTGGCCAGCTGGGCGGCAGGCAGACCCAAACAATCCACACGTATCCCTGACTCGGGAGTGTTCCTTGCAAGGCACCAAACCAGGGCTGACCAGAGCGCTCTCCCACATGTGGCTTCACTCGCGCTGTCCCTCCTTGCTGCCTTCTGCAGGATTTGTCCACTGCTTACGTTTGTGCTACAGAACTTGGCAAAACCCGGCCCTGCTTAGGCTGCAGGGGCCGGGGCACCTGTGATCTATTAAAATGTGCTGCGGTGTGTCTGACAGTGTAATTACCAGCTCCCTGGCATTTGCGAACTTTCTCTGTGAGCCACAGCAATTAAGCACAGGATTGTGCTTTAGCACTTAGTGCTTGCTCTCTCCCCTGGGTCTGCCCATTCCTGATGGGGTCCACCTGCCACACCGCCTCCGCTCATCCCTGCTCCACACAGAGCGCCCTGCTGGGCACGAAGCTCAGGGGGCCATGGATCCTGCTGACTGTGGATGGCAACACAGGAAGGTTGGGACGGAGGAAGGGCCTGAGTCTGGGATGTAGTGACTTGTATTCAAATACGACAGGCCAGGGAGACTTTTGTTGGATGAGTAAATGGAAGAGTAATATATCTGGACATATGGCATTTACATTATGTCGTTTTCCTCAATATTCTTGGCGGACAAACCATAGGAAGAGAAATGACTTTCTTTTCCCTTACGATTTGCTTCAGCAGCGAGTTACCGATCAGCATTTATTCTCACATGGATCCCTGCTTCTGCGAATGGGTCACAGATTTAAATACAAGTGAACACTGGGGTCTCCTGCTGTCAGGAGTTGGGGCTGTCCCGCCGTGCGCTGCCTGTAGGAGACCTTGGCATACTCGAAAGTCCCCAGGGGGAGACAGCGTTACACCAGTTTCATGGGAGAAGGCTGAACCAGACCCCCCCCACACACCCCGTACAGGGAGCTGCGGCCGAGGGCTGCACCTCAGCTCCTTCGCGGCCTCGGCGGCGAAGCACAAGCGACGACGTTCCGGTCCCGCGTTTGTTAAGATGCAGGATATTTGCCTCGCTGGAGCCAGGCAGAATTCCACGAGCTTTACGTCTGCTAACTCGTCTAGCATCTGGCAAGAACCGCCGAGCGAGCAGACAGGCTGATCCGGCTAACCTTGCAGGGAAGGGAGCTGAGGCACGCGCGCGCTGCTGGCTGACCGGCCGCGAAGCTAGCGGCGCAGAACGGGGCGAGCGCGGGCGCGGGCTCCCGAGTCTGCGAGCGCCACTTCCCCGCGAAACCTTCCTGCTCCAACAGCCTTCTGCGTGGTTCCGCAACAAGAAGGCGGGAGGCGCTGAGCGCTTCCGAGGGCGCCTGCTGTGCCCTGAGCGGAGGCCGGAGGCCAGAGCGGCTCGCATGCGTGCGTGAGGCCTCCGTGCGTGCGGCCTGCGTGCGTGCGTGAGGCCTGCGTGCGTGCGGCCTGCGTACGTGCAGCCTGCGTGCATGCGTGAGGCCTCCGTGCGTGCGGCCTGCGTGTGTGAAGCCTCCGTGCGTGCGGCCTACGTGCGTGCGGCCTGCATGCGTGTGTGCGGCCTGCGTGCGTGTGTGCGGCCTGCATACGGCAGGCTTCCTCAGAGGGGCCTCTTGGCTAACTCGCTGGGGAGATGGATTCTGCTTTATTTTATGCTCTTAAAGTCAGGATATCTCAGCCAAATCACAGATTTATGTTAAATTTATGGATTTATGATGTCATTTTTTAGGGCTATGCGTACAGGAATATTTTTTTCCTGCAAAAGTCTTGGCAGCTGGGTAGGAATGATTACATTTGGCACATGCTGATTCTTACCCAAATCTTTGATTTTGCGTGGGGCATTTACAGTCCAGGGTCACAAGGTAACCTGCTGAAGGCAACAGTGAATTAGTATCAATAATAATACAATGGCCTTTCTCGAAATCTGCTATACACTGGGACCTGTCCTAAGTACCGTGAAGCTCCTAACATTTGGGTATAATCATGCACATGGCAAGCACACGTGTTATCATCTCCGTTTTACTGGTGAGGAGACTGAGGTTTACAGGTCTCTGTACTGTGTACTTAGGTCAAATATCTGGTGAGCATTGAAGTTAGGACTCCTCTGACCCCAGACCTCCAGACGTTTAAGTGCAACTGCGTTTCCAAGTCGCGTGAGTGTTGCAGTCAGTGACAAAGCAGGAACCATTCATTCCTTTTCTCAGTGCACTCAGCTTCCGTTATTTCTGCTTGAGATTTGCTAGCATGAAGTATAGCTTCCAAACTAATAGGTGAAAGACACCAGCGCTGAATGTTATCCCCTGTGAGTACAGTAGATATTTGCAAGTTTCAAAATAAATGAAGTTGAAGTTCGAGACCAGCCTGAGCTACAAAGTGGGCTTAAGGCCATCCTGAACTGCATAGTGAGACCCTGTCTCAAAAAGACAAAAAAAAATAAAAAAAAAAAGAAGGCCGAAAGCTATTACCACCTTTGCTCAGTAGCAAGCAGTCTTGATTTTAATATGATGAAATGATACTGTTGGAAAACAAAGTTATTAAAATTTGTAATGTTTTGAAATACCATGTTAGTGTTTTTATACCTATATGTAATTTGTTAGAAACAAACTAAGAGTAATTTGCCTTCCTAAGAATTCTCCCTCTGAACCGCTTCCTAATATCCCAATGCATGTTTTGTGTTTTCAAGTTTCACTAGACACAGGACTTCAATAAAAAAGAGAGCCTTTAGTAAGTCTTTGATCAGCAGCAGATCACATAATTTTCTCTAGAAACAGTGCCTTGGTTACTGCCCCTTCGGGCCGACAGTACGCAGCAGTGTTGCGAGCCCTCCACTCCCCTTTCCAGCTGAAGAACTGGTATGAGGAGAGATACCAGGGCTGATACTGGAGGCCACGGAGCCCCATATAGGGATGCAGAGGGGCGGCAGAGGAGCTGCAAGTGAACATGCAGGAGACCCAACGGGCGTTGCCTGCGGGAGCTGCCTGACTGCTCCCTTGTAGCACTTAAGGTGTGAGACAAGCATTCTATTCTTCATGCGATGGACCTAGGGAGTGGAGGCTGGGGGCATCGAGAGTCCCCGAGACACTGACCTGCTGTCGTACCACCAGGGAGGACCGGAAACCGGTGGCTTCCCGTGTCCCTCTGCAGGTCTCCGCACACATTGTGGGTGGGCCAGGCTGGTGGTGGGACATGATTTCTGAGGACCTCGACTGTTGTAGGGCGCCACTGCCTTGGCTACGTGGCCTGCGGGGATCCTGCCTGGTGCTGAGGGGGCTGGTGCGCTCTTCTGGGTGACAGCGGTGCAGAGCATAGATGGATATTTCCTTTGATGAAAGCCCTGTGTTCTCGCCCCAAATTGGGCCCACTGAGGGTGGTTACTCGGCCTGTCCTGTTCTCTTTGCACAGCGAGCTACACCCAAATGTTCATCAGTGGAAAGAGCAGGTGGCATCTGTATCAGAGCATTTCATTTTTATTTTAGCTCTTTATTTATTTTTGTATTTTAGGGAAGGATCTACAGGTTGTTCAGGTTCTCACTAGTAGATTGGACTCGTAGTGATCCACCTGTTTACAGCCTCCCAAGAGCTGGGATTACAGGTGCACGCCACCACATCCAGTCTCAGTTGTCATCTCAGTGTGCCCCTGGGCTGGGGCCAGGAGAGCAGGTCAGGGGAATGAACCCCCGACCCAGCACCTGCTTGCAGGTACTTTAATCCACTGAGCTATCTGGCCAGCCCTATCAGAGCATTTTATCTGCCAAGTTCCGATGGGGCACAGATTGAAGAAGAGCTTCATTTACCATGGCTGTTGATGCTCTGATGGCAAAGGCACTGACTCCGGCTTCAGGAGTCCAGATTCCCTCCCCTGGCTGGTGAGACCTGAAAACGTGGCTCACAGGTCCCGCACATCCCTGAGGCAAAGGTCGTGAGGCTCCCGCTCCTGGCTGTCTGCTGTCCTGAACGTGGTCCCTCAGAGCCTGGGCCAGCTGTCCTCTGTCACCCTGACTTCTTAAGGAACCTTACAATTCTCAATCTTCGCCACACTGCTGGCTCCCTCAGAGGCTGCCTGCCTTCCTCCAGTGAGGTCTTCAGGGCGAGGCGGGGTCTGGTGCTGGTGCTGCATGGGTCCCTCACCCCTAAAGTGTTCAGCTCCTTGAACCCCCTCAGGAGTGTGGTGAGTTCTTCAACACTTGAATGTTTTCAGTATTGAAACCTAGGACATACACACAGGTTATAAAACTTTTGTAAAGGAATTACTCTGAGCTAATAGAAGAAACATACGTTGTGGCAAGAAGTACTGGCGCGTGACGTATTACCCAGGGCTTGTAGTCCCCCGCGAGGCTCGCCGCAGGCTCCTCCTTGGAGCTGCAGCTCTCTGGGGATGCACACCGCCCAGCCCGGCCCTCCCTTCCCTCCCCTGCTAGGTTTCCCCTCTGAGGAGGTTCTCACTAGTTGTGCTGTGTCATTACCCAGTTTATAGAATCTTCACGCTAAGCGTTGCCCTCAGTGTGATGTTGGCCTCCGTGCTGTGGTTTGGAAGGTATTTTATTTTACTATTACGATGTTTTGGTACCAGGAATCGAACTTGAGACCTTGTGCTTGCCATACAGGAGCTTATGTCTCTGCGCTGTATTTTAAGATCCTGCCCGTGCTCCTGCTTCCTGCTTCTGGGCCTGCCGCTCCCTCCCGTCCTCTGACAGAGCCATTCTTCCTGGGTGCCCGGGTTCTGCCCTCGCTTGGGGCCCTGACCTGTGCTCCTCAGTCTGTGTAGGAGTCCCTTTCCTATCCGCCAGCCCATGCCTGCTCCTTTTCTGGTTTTGAATCAGTCACTTCCTTCTGGACGTGTTCCCAGGTGCCTCGTCTTCTCCGTGCCTTGTTCTACCTGTCGTAGCAGGCTGACTACATGTAGCTCCCTGTGTCCTCACTGCCTCCCCTATCAGATTGCGCTTATCTCACGTGCTTTTATGTCCTTCCTGTCAAGCACTGCGCTTAGACTCTGCTGTTACTCACTAAGTTAAAGAGTACGCGGCTAGTCTTTACTTGGCTCCCCCACTTCTTTACCAGCTGCCAAGCTGACTGTGGAGCCCCCCACGTGCAGCCTCCCTGCAGCCCTCTCCCCTTCCTGCGTGATTCCCTGGTGTCGCCATGGCCCCCTGGGAGCCTGAGCTCACAGACGCTGCCATTCACAGTGTAATATAAGGAGGTCATTTCTGGAGGCAACATTGTGTGTGGGGGGGTACCTTTCAGCATAGTGAAAACAAAAAAATAGGGTGGTCTCAGCCAAGGGTCAAATTGCAGATTCAAGGCTGTGTGTGCTCCGCCGGGCTCTAGAGACGAATACATAATCAGGGAGGTATGTGATCTAGTCTGAGACCCAGGCCAGATAGGATGACAAGCAGAGAAAGGCACACACACACGCACGCATGACCACGAGCACTTATTTGTAAAACCACATTAATGGATGGCAGCTTCCTACCTCTGGAGTGATTTATAAATTAAAATAATTGCTTCTTTGAACTGTTCGGATATTAATTGACCTATCAGTAATGTAAGTACAGTCTCCAGACCATCCAAACATTACCTAAACATATTTATCCCTTTATGCTTGCAATGCAAAAAACCCACAAAAATAGACCCTTTGTTCTGGCGCCAGGGGTCATAAAGGAGAAGCCAGCGTCTCTGATGACTGCAGTTCATGTTCTAGTTCTTCACCGCGTTGATTCCAAGTGGAGCAGCGCAGAGGCTAGCTCAGCCGTCTTCCCAGCCCCTCGCCTACATTCAGGCTCAGGCGGAGGCGAGGGGCCCCAGCTCAGTGCCGGGGACAGGGCGGGACAGCTCCTTAGGTTCCACTAGCTGTAGCTCTGGGCACAAGAGCCACACAGCCTCAGGTTGTGGCCTGAGCACTTCCTTCCTAGGGAAATGAAGGAGAAATGCAATGCCAGGAGCCGCCCTGGGCGGGCTGTGAACTGGCCCAGCAAGGGCCCTCCTGAAGGCCCGGAAAGGCTGGTTGGGAGACTTTGCTTCCTGGGGAATTTGGCAAAACCGGGAGGCCTTCTGTGGTTCCACGGCGGTGGCCTCTACTGAGGAGCACTGCTTTCGGTTCCTCCAGGCCTCCCCCTCCCAGCAGAGACCCAGCCATTCCCAGGATCGGTCGTGCTGGCCTCGAAGCATCAGCCCTGGAGTCCAGGACAGGGCTTCATACCTAGCTTTGCTCTCGAGTTCTCTGAGCCTCAAATTTCTCTTCTGCCAAGTGGGGAAAAGCAGCGAAGTACTTCCTTTGATATTTGATCAAGCCTAGAGTTGTACAGATTCAAAAATGTTTTCTATTTTTATTTATTTGCTGGTGCATTTAAAGCAAAATGCAAATTGCTGTGAATTCAGGGCAAACTGTCAATTTTAAATTTTTAAAAATTTTGTATCGAATGTAGTATTTTTCCTTTTGATGGGGCGCGACACAGTAATGCATTACTGCTTACAGCGTATGCTGATCATAGGGGGTTACTTAGCACCACCACATCCAGGACAGCGAACTTTCCTAGCCATTTCGGAACATAATTTTTTTTTTATTTAGTACAGGATGTACGTGGTCTACAGGGTCTCACTCTGTAGAGAGGACTCGTAGCAGTCCTCCTGTTTCCAGCCTCCTAAGCGCTGGGACTGCAGGTACATGCCACCTTGCCCAGTCTCAGTCACAGTCTCAGCATGCCCCATGGGCAGGCCCAGCATGGCAGGCTGGGCAGAGATACAAGTTGTGGCCTACAGTTGCCCCACTGTGCTCAGGCCGCAAGGCTGCTTCTTCCTGTTTTGTGCATCTCCATAGCTGCTCGCGAACAACCTTCGTCCCCTGTGGCCCCCTTCCTGGTGGCCTCCACTCTCACCATCTCTTTGGAGACCCCTAGGTTTAGCTTCCACAGGGCAGTGGGATGCACACAGTGGGTCTGCGTCTGGCTTGCTTCTCTCAACATTCCATTCACTTTCTCTCTTTCTTTCTTTCTTTCTTTCTTTCTTTCTTTCTTTCTTTCTTTCTTTCTTTCTTTCTTCTTTTTTTGTGGCAGAACCAGTGCTTGAACTCAGGCCCTTGCACTTGCCAGGGAAGTGCTCATTCCACTGAGCCCTCTCCTTGCTCTCCATTCCCTTTCACAACGAACCTTTTGTTCTTCTCTGTGGCTGAACGCCTTTGTGGGTATGGATGGCATTTTCTCCCCCACTCACTGGCCAGACGCTTGGCCGAAGGCACATCTTGGCTGCTGTGAGACGTGCTGCGGAGGTGGTAGCTGCCGGGGTGCAGGCGGGTGCTTGCCACCGCGACTTAATACCCTCGCGGCACGGCCCAGGAAGGCAGCTCCACTGCCAGCTGTTTTGAGGAAACTGCCTGTTTTCCATAATGACTTCTCTAATTTACGCTCCCCCGACAGTGTGAGAGCTCCCCTTTCTTCACCTCTTCAGCAACATTTATTGTTATTTTTTGTTCTTTTGATAGTAGTCATTCTCGCTGGGTGAGGTGCTCACCCAGTGGCTCCAAGACCAAAGCTTAATTTCTCTTTATATTAGTGCATGATGGAAGGACACAAAGTGAGCATTCCGTCTATAAAGTAGAAGGATTTGGCAGTAACTGCCTTTTTCATGGTATGGTGAAGCGAGATTATTTCAAAATGTCAGAGGCCCGCTCTTCTCCAGTCCAACACAGGCGAAGGCGAGCGTGGATGTGCCCTGCGCAGCCTCGTCTCGGGCGAGCTTCGCCTCTCCAGTGAAGTGGGCTACCCTGGCGTCCCAGAAGTTATTAAGCGGGTCTTGATACAGAGCAGAGAGCTCTGTGGGTGGCTGACCTGTTGTGCTAACCGCAGTTCCATCTCCCTGATCTGACAGTGGGCTGCTTTCCTACACTGGTCAGAGGACTCAGAGAGCACCGCAGACCACAGCCGGTGGACCTCAGCGTCCCGCTGCCACGGCAGCAACACAGCCACGGGGCGCTCATGCTGCTGTCGCTGCCCCTGGGACCAGCCCCGAGGCCCCTCAGACGTGGGGTGGGATCAGTGGGCACACCCAGGGCTGCCCCACACAAAGCCCTGAATGGTTGGTTGTGAAGGGAAACTCAGACAACACGGAAAGAATCAGAAGAAGGGAATTACTTCTTATGCTCACAGTGCTTGTTGGATTTTCTTATTGTGAAATCAGTGCCTGTGTCTTATAGGAAATAGGTAAAAGCAGCAAGAATGAGACGCAGAACTTACCTCCGATCTCGGTGCTCAAGAAAGAAACACCGTCCCTTTCTTGCATGTACGCACAACATGTCATTTCTTTTTTTTTTTTTTTTTGGCAGAACCAGGGATTGAACTCAGGCCCTTGTGCTTGCCAGGGAAGCATTTATTACGCTGAGCCATCTCCCCAGCCCTAACATGTCATTTATTTCAGCCAAATTTTTTCATTTAATGTCATACTGCACTGTACTATAATTCAGCTTTAAAAAAAAAAGATAGGTGCACAGCTACATTCTCTTAATTCAATGAATTGAGAGATCTGCTCTAATAGTTGTTTGTAAATAGAATATCATGTCTGCACCTTGTACAACAAATGACCACTAAGAAAACAATATGCAATGTGTTAATTATTGAACCTGTTCTAATAATTTGATTTGAAACTATCTCATTGCTATTTGTTCTTCAATAAAATTATGGAAAAAATAATGTCATACTGCATAGGGTCACTAAGCTTTATTGGAGAGCAGGGGTCAGACAACGGCCTTTGTGAAGAACCACTGCGATAGCTCCCTAGGCTTCGCTGGTCTGTTGCAGCCACTTGCTTCTGCCACTGTGATGTGGAAGCTGCCGCAGAAGATCTGTAGATGATAGTTTGTGGCCAGAATGTGCCCATGGCGACCTGCGCTTCTCCCTGGCCCATGCTGCTTGCCTACTCCTATGCAAGTGCACGGACAGTTGTTAAATGGGTTATAAAGTATAAACATACTGGTGCATGAGTGGTTTTCATTATGTTTAGTCTCTGTGTCTTGGAGGTTCTTAGTAGGTTGTCCTGGTGTATATTTTGGGGAATTAGGTATCTACAAACAGCAGGAATCCAGCCCTCTGCTACAGCGGAGATGCTATGGACCAGTCCCCTTCACAAATAGCTCTGGCATTTGTCTCTAAGTTGGGGAAAAGTGATTGGAATGATTCCTTCGTGAGAAGTTGGGCTGGGGCAGTCCTCCCAGGGGCTGCTGCTACCTCCTCTGGAAGCTCTGGAGCCGGGGCCCTTCTGCAGTATCCTGAGCTAAAGGGGGCCCAGGCCCTCTGGTGCCCCTGGAAGAGCAGGATAGCACTCATCAGCACTTTCACAGAAAGAGTCTGCAGCTGGGGGTTGCTGTTGGCGGCAGTCCCCACAGTCAGGGCGTAAGCTCTATGCTCGAGAATGGCTGTCTATGTAGCATCCCATGCACATAAGATGCCGTGGGGGCAGGTGGCAAGCTTGCCCTACACAGGTCTCTTCTTCGCTTGAAAAATCAATGGAGTGATTTTTTTGAAGCATACGGTCTAGTTTAATTGAAATATTTTACTTCATAATTTCATTCAACTGTCAACTGCGTATTAAGAGCTATAACCCCTCTTGTGTGAGAAGCTATTAAGTATATGTGAGTTAAATACAAAGACAAATTCAAATTCGAGGCAAGGGTCTGCCTTCGGGACACTTTGGGAAAATGCAGGAACAAGCTGCGGTGGGCTGGGAGGGCGATCGTAATGACTGATAATGAGCTCGTTGGTCCTGGGGAGCCTCGGCTCACCCAGCCGAAGTGCACGCAGAGGCCCCACTACGTTTTGGGGCCACTTTCTCTTGTACACACATTAATGAACAGTGCTGATAGAAATTACGGATGGATACCGGGGTCAGGACAGAGGTGGTGGGACAAGAAGCCTAAGTTAGTTGGCAAGATTTTTGATTGGCCGTGGCCCTGCAGTGACCCAAGCCATGTGTCAGCCAGCCCGTGGCCTGTTCCCCCCTCCTGCATGTCACTTTTCCTCCCTGATGATGGCTGTCGTTCGCCAGCACAGTACACTACGCTGCAGTGTTACTCAGGGGATCCCGGTGAATAAAGACGCTGTATTAAAAATGTGCTTTGGCTCGCGAGTGGAATGTCACTTCAGCTCCTTTGCACCTGCGAGTAAAAGAGGAGGTCCTCGTGTGATTAAGGAGCCAGCGTGAGGCTCTATCCAGGCAGTAGAGTGCTGTGGCCTGAGTTCAGGATGTTGAAAAAGAATTTGTGGAATTCAAACAAGTGCCAGAGGGATCGCACTTGGAACACCAGGTGCTACAGAAATCGCTTCGTGTGACACGGAGTGAGGTGCTTGCCAGCATGGGCCTCTGAAAGCAAGTCTTCAGCTGCTTTCCCAGGTGAGGTGACATGCACTGTCCATCTATTCTTCCATTCACACCAGAGTGAACACCTTTCTGTCACTTTCCGTGGGACAAAGCCCTGGAGACAGGCCACACTCACCTGCCCACCTTCTGCATTGATGCAGAAGCACCGAGGATGGAGCAGGAAGCTAGAGATCCTGCCTGCAGGGAGCTTCATTTTATTTTTTATTTTATTTATTTATTTTTTAAAATTTTATTTATTTGTATTTTAACTTGGAGAGTGAAAAATAGAAGCAAAAACAAAGAAAAAATGACATAAACAGGGTAACATACAACAATACATGTTACAGATTTTCAAAACATGGATGGCTAATTATATATATATATATATATATATATATATAAAACACAGATCAGTAGTCCACAATAGAAGCGGGGCAGGTTATCCACAGAAGTTGTTGACTTGAGCCATTCACAGCTCATTATATTAGTATGACTTGACTTTATATAACCTCCATTTTTATACTTTTCTGCTAGATGGTTAAGACCAAGTTAAAGCAAGACCTATATAACAGAAAGTGTAACTTTTATATCAGATAAGGTGAGTCAGGTGCCCTCAGGGTTTATCCTGTAACCCTGTACAGCACTTTGTAGATCCCTTGTCAGTGTCAACCTTGTGGATGAGTCACAGCCATTGCTTAACCAATTCGCTCTCTGTGGAAGCCTGAGGGAAAGTTTTCTCTCCATGTGACTCTCCTTAGGAACACTATACATCATTGATTGGATTCCTCTGTGGCCCCATAATCTTCTTGATCAGAAAATTTGGGACACTACTGAGCTACATGATGTTACATTACAAATTTTCCTATATCCTGAGTCTCCACTAACCTTGAAAGGCTAGGGCCAAAAGGTTGGCTCTCCTTGCAGCCTTTCTTTTTCTGCAATTTTTGATCTGCAAACTTAGGTTGTTAACCCTCCAGAAGAGAAGTTTATTATTACCCTGCAACATATGCAGTTCAATTTACCCACACTATTAGTCTAAATATTAGACATCATAGGCATAACATGAAACATGTATTTTCCATCAAGTATTGGGATACTAAACTCTAAGTCCATATAGAATATGAAGAAAAAAAATTAAAAAATAGGAATGAACACTTACATATATTTACATAGATATTTAGAAATCCATCCATATACAGCATAGTAGCATTGTAGCATGACTGTCTTATGACATTATTTTTATCTTATTTTTCATTTGCTACCCTTTAAAAAAGGGCAGTATAGTAATAGTTGGTATGTCATGACAAGAAGTACATATTTAGAAGACCAGAATGGCAGGCCTTTGGAGTATGGCCCTTCTATTACACTTTGTTAAATTCAGTGCAGTTGCTTGGTTCACAGGTATCAGCATATATAGTTGGTTGGAGTGAGAATCCTGCCACTTAACTGCTAGTTTCAAAAATTGATGTTTCTCAGGATCATTGTCTTACCCATTTAGTTTGTGTAAGTGAATGGTCTTGCCTGTCATGTTTCTCAGTGTCTTTCCTTGCCCTCTCCTCATTGTCCAATCCTCAAGTTTTCGCTTTCCTTTTAATTGTGTTATACATTTATATTTGTGATTCTTCTTTTGAGTTATATTAGGGAGACTATACGATATTTGCACATGTGGGTCTGGTTTATTTTGCTTATAAGAATGTCTTCAAATGGCATCCACTTAAATATGAAGGCTTTGAATTTATCATTCTTCATAGCTGAGTAATACTCCATTGTATAAAAATACCACATCCTTTTCAACCATTCCTCATGTGATGGGCATCTTGGTTGTTTCCAAGACTTGGCTATCACAAATTGTGCTGCTATAAACATAGGTACACATACATCCCTATGATATGATGTTTTCAGTTCCTCTGGGAAAATTCCCAGGCTATAGCTGGCTTGAATGGGATTTCCAGTCCTAGTTTCTTAAGGAGTCTCCACATTGATTTCCATAATGGTCATACCAGTCTACATTCCCACCAACTTCGTTTTAGATGCACTTAGATAAAAGCAAAGTGAGACACTAGCAAAGAAGCAAATCAGTCCTGACTGAGGTAAGTGAATGAAGTCCAGGTGCAGAGTGTGAGCACCCCTCTCCAGAGCTGCCGCATTGAAGCCTGGGCAGTCAGCGTGCTGAGTAGTGCAGAGAAGGCAGCGGTGACAGGGCAGGCAGGAGGGAGGCAGCGGGGATGAAGGGCACAGAGGTGGCAGCAGCAGATGGACCAGGAGGCAGGCTGTGACTTTCAGGTCTCTGTTCCTTGCCCTAGACACAAATAGCAAATCACCACAGACTTGCCCAAAGGGTGGTGACCACTGGCAGATAGTCATGTGACTCGCTGTCCAAGAGGCACTAGACAGGAACCAGGACACAAGGCCAACCACATGGGGCCACGAGAGCAGCACACCGGGTGGCGGGGAGCATGGCTGCAGGGTAAGGGTGGAGGACGGGCAGAATGGGCAGACCAAGCACTTTTCAGATAGAAGGACTGGACCCTTCTCTCTCCACTCTTTGCTGGCCCGTGCTTCTGAGTTACTTTGAGTGTTTGGTTTTGTTTTTTAAGAATACAAAATGATTTTTAAAAAAGCAAGCAAATAAACAAACCTACAAATGATACAAAATTTCATTAAACAAAGCAATAGAAATTCCACAGTGGTTGTTGTATTGTGTGGTACCTTTAAATTAGTTGTTTAGGTTACTAAATATAAACCTGCAAAGTTAGTTTAAAAAAGTTATAAGAAATTAAAAAGGGACTGGGGAGATGGCTCATTGGCATAAGCACCAGGCTGGCAAGCACAAGATCCTAAGTTGGATCCCACATACAAGAAAGAGAGAGAGAGAGAGAAAGAGAAAGGAAGGAAGGAAGGAAAGAAGGAAGGAAGGAAGGAAGGAAGGAAGGAAGGAAGGAAGGAAGGAAGGAAGGAAGGAAGGAAGGAAGGAAATTAAAAAAACTTTAAGCATTGACTTCTTTCAATAGACCAGCAAAAATCAGCAGTACAATTACCCAAACTATCCTGCATATGTACATGAATGTATCTTTCCCCTCCTTTCTTTTGTTCTTTTCCTAATCCCAGTTTTTCCTTCCCATTGAACTGATTCTTTTTCTCTCACAGTATCTACTGTACCTTTCAGATTTTATTTACTCTTTTAAGTTCTCACACTAGCAAGACAATACAATCATTGTACACATGGGTTTGATTTATTTCACCTACCAACACAGTCTCTAATGGCATCCATTTACCCCTAAAAGCTTCAAATGTATCTTTTTATAGCTGAGTAATATTTAGTTGTATAAAAATACATCTTTTTTTCACCCATTCCTCACCTGATGGGCATTTGGGTTGTTTCCAAGATTTGGCTATGACAAATTATACCACTATAAATATGGGTGCACACACATATGAGGTATGATGTTTTCAGTTCTTTTGGAGGGAAATAGCTGGCTTGAATGGGGCCTCAAACTTAGGTTTTTGAGGGGTCTCCATATTGATTTCCGCAGTGGTTGTACCGGGCTGCCCTCCCACCAGCAGTGGAGAAGGGTTCTGTTTTCCCTGCAGCCACTCTAGCATTTGTTATTGGTTGAATTCTTGATGATAGCCATTCTTTTTTTTTTTTTTTTCTTTTGGTAAGATAGTATCTCGGTGTTGTTTTGATTTCCATCTCTTGAATGACCAATGATGTTGAACATTAAAAAATATATATTGATTGCCATTTGTACTAACCATCTATTCTGAGTTTCTGTAGGGTTTTTATCATGAATGAGTGATGAACTTAGTCACAAGCTTTGTTGCAGTGAGGTCATCATGCGATTTTTCTCTCTGGCTCTGTTAATGTGGTGCGTTACATTCGTGCATATTGAACCATCCCTGCACTCCTGGGATGAATCCCACTTGGTCGTGATACATAATATTCTTGATGATTTGCTGTGTTCTATTTTGTTGAGGATTTTTACATCTATGTTCATTAGGGACATTGGTCTGTAGTCTTCTTTGTTGGTTGGCTCTTTCTCTGGTTTTGGTATCAGAGTAATACTTGCCTCCAGGAATGAGTTTGGGAGGATGGCGTCCCTTCTGATTCGTCTAATAGTTTGAGAAGAGTTGGCATTGAATCTTCTCTAAATTTCTTGTAGAATTCAGCTGTGAATCCATCTGGACCTGAGCTTTTCTTCGTTTCTAGGGTGTTTTTTGTTATTATTACATTTTCACTTTCATTCACTGATATTGGATTATTTGAAATTTTGTATCTTCTTGATTCAGCTTTGGTAGTTTGTATGTATCTGGGAATGTGTCCATTTCATCTGTGTTTTCCATCCTGTGAGAGTAAATATTTTGGAAATAAGTCTACTGATCTTCTGAGCTTCTTCAGGGTCTGCAGGGATTTTCCCTTTTCATCCTTTATTTCATTAATTTGAGTCTTTCTTTCTTTCTTTCTTCTTTCTTTTTTTTTTTTTTTTTTTTTTTTTTTTTTTTTTTTTTTTTTTTTTTTTTTTTTTTTTTTTTTTTTTTTTTTTTTTTTGGATAAGGTTGGCTAGGGGTTTATCAATTTTTTTTTTATTCTTTCAAAGAACCAATTCTTCAATTTGTTACTTGTTTGTAGTTTCATCTTCATTTCCATTTTATTTATTTTTTCTCTGATCTTTATAATTTCCTACCTTCTTTTGGCTTTGAGCTTGATTTGCTTTTCTTGTTTTTAGGAACTTGAGGTGCAGCATGAGATTATTTGGGCTCGTTCTGCTTTCTTAATGTGTGAAAATACCACTATAGATTTTCCTCTTAAGACAACTTCCACTGCATTCCACAGATTCTGGCAAGTTGTATCTGTGTTTTTGTTTGATTGTAAATGTTAATTTCTTCTTTAATTTCATCTGTGACCTGCTGATTGTTCAGGAGGGTTTTAATTAATGTTTATGAGTTTTTGCAGTTTCTTTTGTCAGTGACTTCCAGTTTCATTGCACTATGGCCAGAAAATAAGCATGGGATAATTTCAAATCCTTTGCATTTACTTAAGCTTGCTCTATGTGCTGGTTCTGTGTGTAGCTAAGAATGTGTACTCTGACGCTGTTGGGTAGAGCACTCTGTGGAGTTCTCCTGAGTCCATTTCCTTGGTCGATCTATCTCTTTGTGTCAATGGGGTGTTAAAGTCTTCTTTGTTCTGGGTTCCTATGCACAAAGCATTGTTTTCCATCCTTTGACTTTCAGCCTGTTAATTTCTTTTTGAGTTAAATATGTTTCTTTTTTTTTTTTTTTTTTTTTTGTCTTTTTGAGGCAGGGTCTCACTATGTAGTTCAGGCTGGCCCTAAGCTCACTTTGTAGCTCAGGCTGGGCTCGAACTCACAACAATCCTCCTGCCTCAGCCTCCCGAGTGCTGGGATTACAGGCATGCGCCACCACGCCTGGCAAATATGTTTCTTATATAGAACATATTGTTGGATTTTGTTTTCTTGATCCCCTCTGCTAGTCTACTTCTTTTGCTTGGTAAATTGAGGCCATTTACAGTTATGGTTATAACAGCTATGTCTTAGCTTATCTTTGTCATGTTGTTTTCCTATTGTAGCATCCTTATTTTCTCTCTCAGTTTAATTGCTTGCTCTATTTGTTAGCTTTTTTTCTGCTGTTTTTCTTGAAGTTGTGCCCATTTTTGTCTCTAAAATATCTGTCAGTACTCTTTATAGGCTTGGTTTGGTTGTCATAAATTTTTCAATGTTCTTTGTCATAGAAGTATCTTATCTCTCCATTAAACTTGATAGTTTTCCAGGGTACATCAATCTGGACTGGGGGTTATTTTCATTCAGGACCTGAAATATTGACTCCAAGAGCTTCTTGATTTGATGGTCTGTATTGAGAAATCTGCTGTGATTCTGGTGGGCTTTCCGTTATAGGGATCTGTTTCTTTTCACAGCTTTTTAAATGTACCTAGGACAGGGTCACAGGGTCTCACTACATAGATCGGACTCAGAGTAAGTCTCCCATCTCCAGCCTCTCAAGTGCTAGGATCGCAGGCGCGTGCCACCTCGCCCAGTCTCAGTTGCCATCTCAGCGTGCCCCAGGCCAGGGCCAGGACGGCACGCTGGGGACTGAAGCTGGATGGTGTGCTCTGCCTAGGCAGGTGCTGTAGTCTGCTGACTACCTGGACAGCCCTTCTCCTAACAGCTCTTAGTATTCTGTCTTGTGCTGCTTTTCTGGGATTGTGGTCATTATGTGTTCAAGTGTAGATCTGTTTTGATTATGGCTAACTGAAGTTCTATATGTCTCGTTTATCTATATGTCTCGTTTATCTATATGTCGGATGCTTCTCCCATGCTTGGGAAATTTTCTGTGACTACTTCTGCAAACATTCTTTTTATATAATTTTGTTGACTCCAGCCATATATATGGCATCATCTTGAAGCAGTTATATTGCTATTTCTCTGTTCCTTGTTATTTTTAAGAGATCTTTCCTTTCATGTCTATTAGCTGCAATGCTATCTTGAAGTCTGAAGGCCTGAAATTCTATCTTTAGTTTTATTCAAGTGGTTTTGCCAGCTTTCAATGAAATTCTTACTGTCCTGGGTATCTATTTGAATCTTTTTCAAGCATTATAGTTCTTTTCTGTATTGTTCATTCAATGTTTCTGTCACTTTCCTATTCCCCTCTGTTTTTTTATCTATGTCTTTAGATACACTGAGAAATTCTTTCATTGTTGTCATTTCTTTGTTATCTGAGCAATTATTTCCGGCCTGCTTTTTCTCCATAGCCTGATGGACTGTGGCTTTTCTTCAGATGATGCCATTTCTGTAGTTACAGGTGTATGGCTTCTAATTTCTTCTATGATTTTGTCCCCTGCACTTGTTTTGGGTGGGCTGGAGGTCTGAGGTTTTGCTTCTTTCTTTTGACATTTTTGAAGCTCCCAATGTTCACCCTGATTCTGCAGGAAGGGGGAAGGGTTCAGGTGAGCAAGCCTCCCTCAAGAGTGGGAGGTAGGGTATGCTCACTGTATCCTGCGGAGTGGGGGTCAGTGTGGCTTCCACCATGGTGGGAGCCAAGACACAGCTCAGGAAGGTTCCAGCGACGATGAGTGCTGGCCGAGCTCTGCAAGGCTCGCTCAGTGGGGTGTGGGGCACAGGTTAGGGCTCACCGAGGTGCCAGCTGCTGGTGGGGCAGGCAGCAGTAGGTTGGCAGAGCTACAGTGCTGAGGTGATGGTGGGAGAAGCAGTCACAGCTCAGCTGAGCTGCAGGGATAGGGGGACCCTTGGCTGTCCCGGGACTGCCTGCCTTACAGGACAGTGGGGGCCACAGCTCAGCGGAGCTCCAGCAAGGCTGAAGGGGTGCAGGGCAGGGCTCCTCAGGCCCTGCAGCTGCCCTCCAGGCTCCGGCTCCCCAGCTCAGCCAAGCTTCCTACTTTGACCTTTAACTGCTCATAGACAGCATGACTTATCAACTTTTGTGGTTGATTGTGGAGCACACAGTTATTTGATATAAACATCAAAGACCCCTGCAATCAGGTCTTGCCTTTGCCTATTACCATGTCATGTAGCCAATAAAATAATTATTGCTGTTTTTAAAAGCCCACTCAAAAACCTCAAATTTGATTTCATGTTCCTTTTCCATCGCATGGAGTGCCCAGCCCAGGAGCATCAAAGAGAAACACATGTAAGTGCTTCTCACAACACCTGGTGGGTCATGATTACCAGAAACCACTTATTACTACTCTATTATTCAGACCTATGCTATGTTGGAGGATTAGGGTGAGAATCTGGCCCAGCCTCACTAATGTGAGGGAACTTTAGGAAAACCTACAGGAGGCAAACTAAGAGAGACCAAACTACGAGTTTTATTACTAAAGTGCTGAATTTAAGAATATGAGTCAGTGTTTTCCCATCTGCTGTGACTGACACACTCACCTGTCCTCCTGTGCATCCTAATTTCTCCTGAGTGTCTCTCAGGGTGAGAGAGGTTCTGAGGGACCTTGCCAAAACCTGGCAAGCTACAGTGTAGGAGGAGAGTCATACCAAAGTGAGTCACAGGGAAGAGCAGGTGCAAGAGGCCGGAGCAGATCCCGCGGGGCTGCCATCAGCCACACAGCACAGTGCAGCTCTCTGTGCTCCCATGCCTCGGCCTCCTCATGTGTGAAATGGAACAACAATGGTGCTACTGTACAGAATGGGCAGCAGGGTAGGAGAGATGGGACGTTTGCACTTGGCCCCGAAAGCTCCAACACATCTTTGCCATTATCGCTGTCTGAAAAAAAGAACCTAGAAAGCACCATGCTGCACACACAACTTCAGTCCCTCATGTGGGAGGTTCTTCCTCTGCACGAGGAGAAGAGAGTGTTGCTCACAGGCCGGCTCTTTCTGGAAGTGGAGGTGCAGCCTTCCCTCCCTCTCCGCCTCTGTGGCAGGGTTGGGCTAAGCCCCATCCCTGTTGGTTTAGGGGATAAAGTTTTACTGGGCCACAGCCAGGTCCTTTGGTTCATGACATATCTGGGGCTGTTTCTGTGCTGCAGCACCAGAGCTGAGGGTTGGATCAGAGGTTGTGCAGCCGCCAGAACCTAAGGTTTGTACCTCCAACCAGGATGGAAGACATTTGCTGGTCACTGCCTAAGCCACTGGCCGGCAGACACATGCAAGAGCTGATGAGAAAGGATGTGTGTAGTTAAATGTTTAAATTGCATTACAGTAAAACACACTGCTCATATCCCTGCAAACACCTCTGCCCTTTGAGTGCTCTGAACCCCTTCTCTGGCCCCACTCTGGAGCAGTTCCGCAAGTCCTCTGCCCAGGGTCCTTGCAAGGCATCATGAAAGAGAAAGAAGACAGCAACCAGCGCTGAGTGCCATCCACCAGAAAGGCAGAGCGGCAGTAGCACGGGGCGTCCCAGCCACCATGCTCACCGCATCCGGCCCACGGGGATTTCTGGGCTTCTGGATCTTCCCCAAAGGCACGATGACCACAAAAACAAACTTCGGGTAACAGTTCAGAATATCGGCTCTGCCATGGCCACACAGCTAGTTACCTGAAACCGAACTTTTAGAACTGCTTCAGAAAATGGCAAGAAAGATGGAAGGAGTATACAGGAATAAATAATAATAATAATATTATAATGATCCCCCAAAGTGAGGGGCAATATTACAAAATTTGTTTTAAAATGTGCATCATACTTTTTTTTTTTTATCTCAACGCACCCCCTCACTTTTTTTGGTGCCAGGATCAAGCCCAGGACTTGGCGCTTGCCAGGCAGGTGCTTATGCCGCTAAACCATCTCCCAGCCTCATCATTCCCCTTTTTAAAGGCTTACAAACACATATAGTGTGAGTGAGTAAACAAAAGAGCATGCCTGCCGGGCGTGGTGGCGCATGCCTGTAATCCCAGCACTCGGGAGGCTGAGGCAGGAGGATTGTTGTGAGTTCAAGACCAGCCTGAGCTACAAAGTGAGCTTAAGGCCAGCCTGAACTGCATAGTGAGACCCTGTCTCAAAAAGACAAAAAAAAAAAAAAGAGCATGCCTGGGCAATTAACCCCTTAGAAGCTCAGGACCACTCTTGGAATTGTTTCAGCCCTGTCCATTTGTGTAGGAATGCACACTTTGCGGAGTAGAACAGAAGTGAAGAAGTGACCCTGCACTGCGCCGGGGTTGGTCCTGAGGTCTTCTGGCTGAAGAACTGCTGCACTCGGTGACTGCTGGCGTGAGCTGGCCGTATGTCCCCTTTAGTACAGAAGCGAAGTTCCACCTTTGCTAGTTGCCTTTCTCTGGCCAACTAGCAGCGGGCAACGCTGGTCTTGGGGATCCGGTGAGGAGCCACAGCCGACTGCCGGGGTCACTCACACAGGAATGGAGCAGGCCCAACTGGCAGTAATGTAAACAATATTCACACGCCGGCCGTTCATCAAGATTAAGCTGCTGCAGGGCCCTGGCGGGTCGGATATCTCGGCCTCGGCTCCCGGCACCACATAAATCCGACCACTCCCACAGCTTCCAGGCCAGCCCGAGCCCCTTCACCCAGCTGCTCTTGTCGTGGTCTTCAGAAGGAGCCTTCTTTGTTTAAAACTCAATCTATTGGCCAAGAAAAGGGCAACGTACCTCTAGGGTATAAAAGTTCAGAAGGAAAAAAAAGGAAGGGAGGTTTTGTTTATTTCCCGGCTCCAGCGCTCCTGAGGCTGGGCTCTTTCATGCCACTTGCTTTGCCCAGCCAGGCCCTTTCCAGCTACCAGCACAAGGCAACAAAGGAAAGGCCGTCTATTTACCAGAAGGCTACATTTGTAAGAGGCTTTTTGCACATTCCATTTCACAGAGAAGCAGCCAGCCTTAGAGCTCCGTGACATTAGTTGTTCACAAGTAGCTTCTCATCTTTAATACCCATGACTGTTGGTAGAGGTGCTGTTCCACTGTGGGGGCCGGAGCACGGAGACTTCCTCCTGGCTCCTTGACGCAGAGGACAGCCCCCTCTGTGCCGGATTACAGTTGTGTGTTGGAGGTGTGTGTGTGTGTGTGTAAATTTGCATACAGTTATGTCTTCAATAAACAGTGGTACCATTTTTCTAAAGTAACTCAACAACAGTTACTTGATCTTTTATTTTTCTTCTCTGGTCTGAAGTTGGTTTAAAAAGATGATAATGCCCCCAAAAGAGCCCTGGCCACCCGAAGGACCCCATTAGGTATGGCTACCTCATTCCTGCCCAAGCTTCCGTTATAACTGACCTTCACAGGCAAGGCGCAGGGGCATCCAGCTGTGGCGAGGCACAGAAGAAAGAGCAGAGAAGCTGCTGCAAAGCTGGGACAGCTATGTGGTCACGTGGCTCAGGCTCCCTTTGTAACTGGCCTTTTCTAAGTGGGGAGATGTCGTGTTGCTTTTTTCACTGTAGAGGTGTCAGTCCATACTCAGCTAGGTCCCAGGCAGGGTGGCATGGCAGACGGACAGCAGTTCACAGTGGTGGGAGACAGCAAGAGCAGCAAGAGAGAAAGACAGGCATCTTTCTGTCCCTTATACAGTATCTATTCCACTGGGATTAGGGCAGTGCCAAGCCAATCAATGGATTGATTTGGTAATCTCCTATACCCTTAATCTCAGGACCCTTAATCCCACCATTGCTCTAGAATCAATCACGTGCAGATTCAGCCACCTAACCCTAACCCTGCAGCTGCACGAGGTTGGGTGGGGACATCTAGACACAAACTATAGCTGGAGCCAAACCCAACAAAAGAGCTGCCTCTGCAAGTTGCCCGTGAGCAGCAGGAATGAGCAGCCAGCAGGACACAGTGCCAGTCCCACTGCCACAAGCGGAGCACAGCCCTACCTGTGAATCTGCTTCATGAAAGTCCTATTCTCCTAAGCCAGTAACATGTCTCTCCCCACAGTTTTGAATGTAGGATAGCACTTAAGCCTCTTGCTGCTCCATATCTAAAGCTGCAGGAAGTCCAGCAGCCGTGTACTGTGCTTTTATTAGGCTGAGTACATCCAGATGATTTTAATAAAGTTTTTAAAAGACAGTGTTTCCTGCTATTTCAATGAAAACCACTTGCAAGATGAATTCAAAGCGTAGCCCTACTTCTCACCAGTGCATGTCCGCTCTCTGCGAGTATACTCTTCTTACAACAGCCCACGAAACAACACACACACACAGTCCTCAGCTGCATTCCTCACAGGTACCGATGGTGCCCCCATAGTAATGTGAGTGTGAAGAGAGGGTGACCAGGAGGGACACCTTTGCCATCCCTGCAGCTCACACTGGCCTGCCGGGACAGGGGTTCTCACTGCCACTGACGCCGAGTGTCAGCAGTCCCTCTCTGGGAGCTGTCCCAGGTCAGGTGATGCCTGGGGACCGCTCAGCATGGGTGCAAGTCGGGAAGCCAGAGCCCTCACCTGGCTGGCTGACAGAGCAGTGGGCTCGGACCACTGCAATCTTTCTGCATCAGAGTTTGAGTCTCCTGTCGCGCAGCTCTGCTGCGCCTTGCAGATTCTCGGGGACTACCAGAGAGCTCAGTCAGCACACGGACAATCCAGGTGCTTGTGGACCTGAGAGGGCCTGGCACATGCCTTCCCAGTCACTTGCATTTTGATTTTACCCTCACTTTCCTTATGGAAATGCACACACACAGAGGCAGGAAAATACCACAACTCCTCAACTTTACCAACATCTTTCTGTTCTTATGTTTTTCTGTTTTTAAAAGCTGTGTCTCAAAAGTAAGTTTAAAATTATGTTTAAAAATCTTTTCACACATAAATACTTCAGTATGTGTCTATCATAGAAAGTTTTTTTTTTAAATGCAATAGGCCCAGTGACCTAAAATTCACCATAATTCCTTAATACCCTTTATAATCCGTGTCCAATATCCTTCAATTTTCCCCAAATGTATTTTTTATGCTACATGTGTATTTGTGATTCCTTTTCTTTTCTTCTCTTGTCTCTTTTGGGGGACCCGGGGCCTCCCTAGCTCCCATGGAGCTACCTCCCTCATCCTGATTCGTGCATCTCTGCTCTCACGTCCAGGGCTCTCTTTCTGCGCTAGGGCCACCTGACTGGCCGTCTAGTTCTTATTCGTGCTTCTCTTAGGGACACCTTTCTTCTTCCTGTGATGTCGGCTTGGTTTTCTTAAATGTGCCCCACCACAAAGACTCAGATTCCCACAGTCAGGAGCACTAATTCTCAAAGTACAGTTTGTGGAACTTTAGTCCATTGTCTGATTTTTTAAAAAGGAAAATAAGGTTCATAATAAAACAGATATTCTTTGATGAAGTACCTCTGGGAAATGCTATGGATTTATCTCCTTGGATATGCATATTAAATACACATTAGCTTATTCAAGCCTCTGAGCCATTTCCCGTAGGAAAGATTCCTTTGAACCTTTTTCTGTGTATGTGTGGTGCAGGAGTACGGGGATTAATCCCAGGGCCTTGCGTGTGCTAGACAAGCGCTCCACAATGGCGCTATGCCTGTCTTTTTACATTTAATTTTGTGATAGGGTTTCACTAAGTTGCCCAGGGTGGATTTGCAACTCTCCTGCCTCAGCCTCTTGAGGAACTGGGGTTATAGCTATGCATCACCACAGCCAACTCCTACTGATCACTCTTCCCCACCTTTCTTTTGGGCAGTACTAAAAATTGAATGGAGAGCTTTCACACTGAGCTATGCTGCTAACTCCCTTTGATTGAACCAGGGTCTCCTAAACTGCCACATTGCCAGGGATTGGCTTTAGTGCAGAAGCCCTTCAGCACATCTTCCCAGAATTACAGCCACACACTCCTGGATCTGGCTTCCAATTCAACCTTGTAGCCCGTTGTGCTCTGAGCTGGCCGGCCATATGATGCTGTGCTTAGCTCCTGCTAATAGCCTGCAGAACCTGTGCATCCTGGGACCCACTGGCTTCCTGGGTCCAGGTCCTCTGCAGTCTGATTTCATCCTTAGCTCTTCAGACATCCTCCAAGTCCTATGCCTGGAGTTTATCTACTTGCTCGGAGGCTCTCGCTACCTTGGATGAGATCTTTCTGCTGAATCCTATTTTACTGAAGTCCATCATATCCTTTGAATCCTAGATACTCCAAGAGTCGATCCATACATTGCTTTGTCAGAAGTGGCTTTTTCTTTTCTGAGCTCTCAAAGTACCTGTGCGAGCTGTGACAGCAGCAAAGACCTCAGGCTCCAAGTTGCTGCTTTGTGGTTACCAACAGAGGGCTGGGCTACGTACAACATGGGAGCCACACAGCGCTGACCTCACACCACCCCCCATGCGGTGAGCAAGAGAACAAGTGTGGTGCGATTTACTTTCATGCTTTGAAGTCCAGGGCTCCACAGCACTTTCTGTGCCTTGCTGTCCTGAGCTGGAATGACAAGCCTAACAACGCACACCGAGGCACTTCTCCTAAAGGCAATGGCAAGCCGGCAAAGACTGCAAGAGGAAAGAGAGACACAGCACAGTTTGCACATTGAAAACACCACCCAGAGACTGGGCAAAGGGCGCTCCTCTCGGGGGCCGAGAGCTGGCTTGCACTTTATGCCAGGCATTGTTGTTGCCACTTATAAAACTGTGCTGTTAGAGTAGGTTCTTCCCCCACCTGAATCATGACGTCAGTGTCATGGTCATGGCCAGCATATGGAATAAAAATGTAAAAAGAATGAAGAACATTGGAACACATTGTCCACATAAGGGTATTAGCTCATGAAACTCATAATCATTTCGTGTGTTTCTCTGCACGTTTGTATGGGATCAAGTATACAACGAATTTATGGCTTGTGTGTTGAAGTCATCCATGCTCGACCAACATGACCTGAGACCTCAGGAAGCCTTCTTAACACAGGCCTGGTTCACATTGCTATGGAAACCAGGAAGTGGATCTCAGCAAACAGTCAGCTCGCTTTTCCCACTGGGATGAGGGCATCCCAGAGCTGCCCACAGGAGTTCACAGAAGGCCTGGGATGGGCTAATCGGACAAGGTCAGAGGTCAGCATACTTCGCTTTGGGCAGGGGCAGCTCTGGTCATCTCTGCACATGAGCTCTCTGGCCTCCGACTTCCTGCAGCTCAGTCACTTCTTTTGCCTAGCATTTACGACGCGAGAGCTGGGACAAACCATCTGCACCAGAAACTTCAAAGATGAGCTTTGCTTTGCATTCTGTTAAAACAAAGCCAACACAAATTGGGTTTTTAAAAATTATTTACTTGTTTTGGACATAGTCTAATAAAGGAGGGAGTGAGTACTGCTGTGGTCCTAATAAGGTGTTGGTCTTATTGAAGAAAAGGTACCCAACGGATGTTAATTTTGATTTATTGTTTTCTGTGGGAATCTACAGTTCACTATTTTCCAAATTCTTTTTTGGATATGGATTTGTCATAAGAGGGGAAAATGTTAAGATTCTATTTAGCCACACACACGTTAGCAATGGCAACTTGCCATACTCTTTTTTTTTTTTTTTTTTTTCCTTTCCTTATTTTTTTCAGAAACAGCACAAACACTTGCTTGAACTCCAGGCTGACCTGAACTTTCTTTAATGCTCCTTCAAAGGCCAATGGGAAGGCACTATTTCCCAGGCAAGAAAAGGTGCTTAATGATGGTTTAGAGAAATGGAAAGAGCCAGCACTGTTTATTAGAAACTGGCAGTAGAGCGTCAGAGCAGTGTGGCTGGTCTCGGCCCCTTGGCCCTGGGCACGCGCTCCAGGGCGGCAGCCGCAGGTGTCACAGCAAGTCAGCCTACGTTTTGTCATTGGCAATAAAACTCATGAGTACCTGCTGCCCTAGAACTGGATGTCTGATGTGTTGGCTGAGCTTATTACCATGTAGGACCCTGCATGGGCAGTTTATTAGGAGCTCTCACCATGACAAATGACAAGGTAGGCAAAAAGGTTTGCTGTGAGCAGTCAGTATCTCTTATCTGAGATACAAAGCATTTCCCCCTTGAATATGGTTATTGAAAGCATGCAAACTAGGCCTGGAGGAATTTTCCAAACAGCATAGTGGATTTGGAATCAAGGAAGACTAATTTTTAATAACTTAATCTAAGGTTTCTCAAAAACTTGGGGTTCCTGCTGCTTCAGGCCAAACAGTTCCATGTTGCATGTGGGCTTTCCTGAGACTGACACCAGCTCCAGCCTCTCCTCGCCAGAGACAACTGAAATTGTCCCTGGACATAGCCAGGTCACCTGCAGGGGCAGGGTCTCCCAGCGGAGAATCACTCACTTCGCTAAATCTGGGGTTTAAGGCTTCAGGGAGAGGTAGCTACTGTGTGCTATTATAAACATAATAAATTCTGATACTTACAAAATATGGAAACATATTTTCCTTGACTAATACCAAGTTACCTCACTGTCAGTCTCGGCATGCTGCTGCAGTCAGCAAAGACAGTAGTCTGACATCCAAACATCAGTGAAAAGAGATTTAGCTCTCTGCCAAGCCTTCCCCAGGAGGTGTGTGGATGGGGTGCAGTGCATGAGCCCCAGGAAACTCAGATCCTCTTCTCCAACGCTGGCTTTCTTTTTTTTCCCATAATTTTATTGAAGAACAAATAGCAATGGGACAGTTTCAAATCAAATTAGTAGAACAGATTCAATAATTAATACATTGCATATTGTTTTCTTAATGGTTATTTGTTGTACGAGGTGCAGACATGATATTCTATTTACAAGCACTGTTAGAGCAGATCCCTTTGTTCATTGAACTGAGAGAATGTAGCTGTATACCTATCTTCTTAAAGCTGACTTATAGTGCAGTTTCAATAATTAATAATTTTTACATTGTTATCTTCCTAGTGGTTATCCATAGTACAAGAAGCAGACAGGATATTCTGTCCAAACACTATTAGTGCAAATCTTTCTTCTCATAGAATTATGTGAAAGTATTGCATATTTATCCTAACTGTTCTGTATATACAAACATAGAATGGTCTTTCCTTTGTATCCTCTTTTTGTTTTTCAGTGCTGTCAGAGATGAGTATTCTATTGGCATTCAATTATTATAGGTGCTTGAATTCAGTGAAACACTCCAACACAGTCCAGCAGTCCACAACAGTAGTGGGTTATCCACAGAAGTTGTTGGCTAGAGTCTTTTACAGCTCAGCACATTATTATGGCTTTACTTTATATATCTCATTTTTATACTTTTCTGCTGGATGGTTAAGAACAAGATAAAGCAAGACCTATATAATAAGAAATGGAACTTTTGTATTGATGAGGTCAGTCAAGTCCCCTCAGGATTTATCTTGCACCCTGTACCTCACTCTGTAGACCCTTTCTGTCAGCCATGTGGATGGGTCACGGCCATTGCTCGACCAGTTTGCTCTCTGTGAAAGCCTGAGATCAAGTTTTCTCTCCATGGGCCTCTCCTTGCCCACTGACAGCGTTCTGTCCTCACTGCAGCTGTGCCGGCCCTGCTGGCCTCCACTCTCCTCTCCGGTGCCTGCTGTTGCGTGCTGCCAGCTGCTCCTGGTGAAGCCTCCTGTGACCCTTCTCCACAGCAGGCCTTCCTCACTCCCCAGGCCCATTCCACAGAAGCCGTGGAACCCAGGCAAACCCTAGATCTCCCTGGAATGTTCTGCGGGCTGTGGAGCTCGGACACCTCAACAGGACACTGATCGCCTCACTCCCAGCCACAGCGTGGCACTGGGAGCCGTGGCTGTCCCACGCCTCAGAGGCACACGGCTAGTCTCCTGAAGGGCAGCTAGAGAGGTGATTTTGAGACATGGAGTTGTGAGGAGAGCCCAAATGTGCAATCGCGTCATTTGCACTGCCCTGCCCTGGAGGGGCTGGGTTGGCTGCCCTGCTGCACATTGTGTTTCAGTGAGTCGTGACGCAGCCTTCAGGGTGACTTAGTCCAATGGGGCCATCACCACCATTCTCAGCATCTGTTCAGTGTTGCTGTGTGCGCCAGTGTGGGCATTTTACAAGAGTTCGGTACATACCTTTCAGCCCAGCTGGTGCCACTGGCAGTTCTACTTAACAGATGAGAAAACTGAGTCTATCTAGAGGCATGTGAGATGCCTAACACCACAGAGCTGTGACTTTTTACTTGTAACAGAAGTTCCTGTGCTGGCAATTGTCAGATCTCTCCTCTTCCTTTGCCACACATCGGTCTCTGACCATCTGATGTGGCCAGAGGACCAGCTGGGTGTCGATTCTACTTCCTTTCAGCAGGGCTCCTTGAGAGCTGGGGGACAGTCTGGTGGGCCCAGCAGGCTCTACCTCAGCTTTCTATTGCCAGGGCCATGGACACATTCGCACCTGTGCGTGTCACCCCCTCTTGTCTAGCCGGAAGTGTCAGGAGGCCTGGCTACTAGACACGCACTCTGCCATCCTTCAGCAGCAAGTGTCCTGGGCACCTGTGAGAGCCATACTGACCACACGGCCACTCACTGGCTAGTCCTCACAGTGACAGCAGGAAGGGACCCCAGGGTGTTGGCAGCTGGTCCTGTACAAGGACCCACATGCCACTGGTTCTCACACCTGAGCATGCATCAGCACCCCTAGGGGCTTGGCACACATCAGCTGCTGAGGGCCCTCCCCGCCAGTGTGCTGGATGCTGTAAGCTGGATTGGTACCCCAAACTCTGTATTTCCAACAAGGTTCCTAGTGGCCTGTGGACCCCAGTTTGTAAACTATTGCTGTCATCAAATGAGTTGAGAAACAAAACCAAATTAAACCAGTGGAGTTTTGAATAACTCTTGTTGTTGAAGTCACGTTTGAAAAGGAAAAACTATTATTAGAGATTAGTGCTCTATTTAATGAACTTTCAGAGCCAGTGGTCTACAAGCTGCAGTCTGATGATTTAAGCGACCGGGGCTGGGAGACAGTCTTGGGTCGACGTGGGTTGTGTGAGCACAACTGTTGTGTCTTGGGTCGACGTTGGTTGTGTGAGCACAACTGTTGTCTTAGCAGATGAGCCCCACATTCTCCAAGGGATTTGTGCCGACTGAAAATAAACCCCACATTACTGAGATTCGCATAACATACACCAGGACAAGGACAAAAAACTACCTGCTGTGGCATTTGGGTGGCTGATTCATCCCCTCCCTGAAATCCGAGCTGGGAATCAGGCATGGATGAAAGGGAGTGCGCTGACATTTTACTCCTGCGGGCTGGATCCAGCCCCGACAAAGAGCCTGTTAGATGTGAAACACAAAGAGTCCTTTTGTGAGGCAGTAAGTTTGCCCGGGAGAAATATTAAGTGAAGTCTTGAAGGATAGAGTTCTCTAGCATCTTTACCCACAACACACACACAGAGGCAACAGAGAAAATCACTTTCAAAATGGGGGGAGTGGAGGAGAGAGCTGTTTAAAGGATGGGATTTTGATCCATATACAATCAACTTGTGCCTCCAAGGAAGAAACTTATACTAGGAAGCGAAAGCCATGGTGGCCAATGGGATTTCATCAGAGACACATATTCTTCGAAGCAACAAAGCATTAAATGTCTACTTTATCGCCTATCCCAGGTACGAGACAGAGCATTGGACAAGATGGGTATGTTCTCTACTCTCAAAGATCAGACACTGTGATAAGATGCGTTTAAAGTCATGATGAATCAGTAAGTGTTACATATGAAGATAAACAGGAAGAGGAAGATGGAGAAGAACAGGACTGGGTAGACTCATCTCTAGAAGCAAGCTTGGGGATGGCCGATCTGAGCTAAGAGAGGCAAGGAAAAGAAAAGGCAAGCCTTGTGGATGTTTGGGTGAAGACAGCTCTAGAAGCTCAGAGACATGTGTGAAACAGTGCAGTTAGGAAAGAGACTAATGGCTTTATATAAGAGACCCCTCAAGTTGTATATAAGTCAGTTTGGGAATGTAGGCAGAGCAGGGTGCTCTAGGATGGGATAAACACAGCCTTTCAGCGGGTGTGGTGGTGCAGGCCTGTAATCCCAGCACTCGGGAGGTTGAGACAGGAGGATTGTTGTGAGTTCGAGACCAGACTGAGCTGCAAAGTGAGCTTAAGGCCAGCCTGAACTGCATAGTGAGACCCTGTCTCAAAAAGACAAAAAAAAAGCCAAAACCAAACCACAGCCTTTCAGTTGAAGACATTGTATCCTCTGTGCTTCATTGCCTCAGCCCCCAAATGCTCCATGATGTTTTCATGTAGAAGATAAATCCTTAGGTTGTGTCTAGGACCATTTGTAGCATCATTTGCTGTTTCCTAACTGTGTGATGTGTGTGTGTGTGTGCATGTGTGTGTACACATGTGTTAAAAGGAAAAGAAGGAAGAGAGACAGAGACAGAAGACAGACAAAGAGACAGAGACAGCCAGACAGAAGCAGAGGCAGACAGAGAAGGCTATAGTGCAGGCTGACCTTGGACTCACTCTGTAAACCAGGCTAACCTCGAAGTTTTGGTCACCATCCTGCCTTAGCTTCCCAAGTGCTAGAACTGCAGGCAGGCACCACCGTGCCATTCTTGGTAAAGGGTTCTTCTACATTTTATGGATCCTTTCCCTGTGGTTAAGAACTTCTCTTTGACATTCATGCTAAGTTGAGTTTTACACAAACAACTTTAACAGTTTTAGGGGATTAATAATTTCAGGTCCTGAGCTAAGCCTAACACGACTCTTCATGGTGGTGCTGCAAGGAGAGGTAAGGAAGGCATCAGCCAGTGCTGGGGAACGCTGAGGGCCTGCTGGCCCACGCTGAGGCTATATGTAGGGCCAGATGAGTGGAAATTCTAAGTGGATTTTAAATATAAAAAGATGATTGGCTGCAGTATTTTGTTAAGATACAGGTCATGATATCTAAACAAGATCCAACAGTATGCTACATACTAAAAACACATTTAATCCAAAAAGAAAGTCACAGACTAAAATCAAAGGATGGAAAATAATATTTCCATACAGTGGCACAGAGAACCCTTTATAGCCCTCATCTCAGTGCAGGAAGTTTATATTTGCAATCTCATGGATAAATTACTGGATTCCTGTCAAATTAATTCCAATCTACCACACCCAGTACAACCCACACTGAGGCATATTAGTAGTTTGGGGAGCCAAGGGATCCTCAGTCTAGCCAAGGTGATGGCTGTCCAGAACAAGGGCCTCACTCACCCCAAGGCTGAACCCAGGTTTTAAGCACTCATGAAGAAAGGAGTGGCTGGAGGATGAGTGGCTGTGAGAGTGGCAGGAAGCAGGTGAGCGCCATGAGCTGGGATGGCCAGCAGGCCTGTATTTCCCTCTGCAATACGTGGAGAGAAATCCGCATTACACAGCTGAGCTAGGACCCAATGTTTCACGGTGCTTCAGCTCTGATATGTAGTCTTGCAAGCCCCAGGAATTCATAGTCTCTATCTCCAGTGATCCCGACTGACAGTTTGGTCCCTGGCTCTTCATCCACTCTCAACCTGGCTCACCAGGGAGCAGCAGGTGGGGGTTCTGGGGAAACACTGCCTGCCACCTTTAAGGACTACCACTCGTACCTCAGCTACGCTGATATGCATTGCTTAAAGTCACTTGAGAGGTCTTAGCCAGCTCTGTGCATAGAAATTGGGCCAGGTTCAGACAAAATGGAGATAATTGTTCCTCTTTCAAAGAGAGTCACTTGGGTGGTCCTTCACACGGGGGAATCCCAAAATGAACAGGAGCAGCTATCTTCTTTACAGACAAAGTGGACTTTAGAAGAGACAAAGAAGGTCGCTATTTAATGGTTAATGCAACAAAAAGAAATAACAGAAAGATTATTAATAACTGCTTTGAAAATATATGCAGCCAGGCATGGTGGTGCATGCCTGTAATCCCAGCACTCGGGAGGCTGAGGCAGGAGGATTGTTGTGAGTTCGAGACCAGCCTGAGCTACAAAGTGAGCTTAAGGCCAGCCTGAACTGCATAGTGAGACCCTGTCTCAAAAAGACAAAAAAAAAAAAAAAAAAAGAAAAAAGAAAATATGTGCTCTTCCTACAAGCAGGCTCAGAGCCTGGAGCCTTGATCCCCGGGCCTGCCGTGGTGGCCCTGCCCCTCAGGGCACATTGAGACAGCAATTGAGACTCAGCATGCACCTGTAATCCCAGCACTTGGGAGGCTATGACCAGGTGGATCACTATGAATCTGATCTGGAAGTGAGGACCTGCATACCCTGTAGACCCTTTCCTAAAATACAGAAAAACAAAACAACAACAACAAAACCTGTGTTCCAACAAATTGGAAAATTCATAAGAAAAGAGTAAACTCAGTAATGATTGGTACATTGTGCCAACCTGAGAAGTTTATAGCCTTAACTAAGTAACTCAGCAGTTCTACATCCTTGGGTGTGGAGAACATGCCCTGGGGCCCTTGATTACTGTCTAGGATGCTGTAATGGTTGATTCATTATGCCAATCTGAGAAATTTAAAAGCTTAACTAAGTGACCCAGCAGGGGCCAATGTCCTCACTTTGTGCACGTCCTGAGCCTGTGCCACAGCAGGGCATGGAGAGGGTGGGAGTGTTGCCCTCGGCCACTGCAGGTAGTCCCCGTACACAGTGGAAGGTGGAAGAAGCAGCTTGCTTTTCTATTTATGCTCTTGCTGGTCCTGCTGTCTTCGTCACCACAAACTGTTGCCCCTCTGCCCTGCCACCCTGCCTTGGAGCCAACTGAGTATGGGCTAGAACCTCCACGGACTGTAAAGGCAATAAATCTTTTCTCCTTTAACTTTGAATGTTGAGTACTTTGCCTCAGCAAGGAGAGAAAAGTAACCAACCCAGATTCCTATATACATATAAGTTGCCAAAACAGAATAGCAGGCAGTAAAATTTAAATTGTAATCATAATTTTATAAAACTACCAACTAAGAAAGCCCCAGGTCCTAAATGATTCACAACCCCATTGTACAAGAACTTTAGGCAAAAACTAATGCCAGTGTTCCTCAAAAGCTTTAATGAAATATAAAAAGGAGTAGTTCCCAAATTAATTCCTGGGAGCTAGCACTGCCTTGGTTCCTAAACAAGAGAGGAACCAATCAAAAGAAAAAGAGAATTTTGAGCCATGTAAGATTCATCCCAAGGATGTGAGAGTGGCTCAAAATATGCAATTCAGTAAATGCAATATATCGCATAAACAGCAAGACAAAACTCACGTGACCATCTCAATAGACCCAGACAAAAAGCCCTTGACAGTATCCAACATCCATCCATGACAAACATCCTGAAGAAAATAGGTAGAGAAGGACCTTGTCTCAAACTAGCAAAAGGCAATGATGACAGACCTACTACCAATATTATATTAAGTGCAGAAAAGCTAATGGTGTTTTCAGCCTTTGGCTAAAGGCAAAAAGATGATGACATTTATTATCACCTCTCATTCAACATAATGCTAGAAACACTGGCCAGAGCAATCAGGTAAGAGAATGAAATAAAAGGAGCATGTACATAAGAAACAGAAGTCAAATTATTAATATTTCTAGTCAACATGACCCTGTACATAGAGGATCCCATGACTTCCCCCAAAATCAATAGTAGTCCAGTACGCCAATAATAAACCCACTGAGAACCAAATTAGGAAAACCATTGCATGTGCAATAGCATGAAAATATTAAGCGCTTGGAAATTAACCTAAACAAGGAAGTTAAAGACCTGTACAATTGAACTTCGTCCTATGAAGGCTTTGAAGAGGACATCAGACAAGGGAAAACTGTGTCCTGCTCCTTGATGGGTAGAACCGATATTGTCAAAATGAGCACATAGCAATGCCCTCACTCCTGAACTTGATTCTTTCCATGTCTGGCCACATGCCAAGTTGGGTGAGAACAAAATTAATTTCCCCATAATACTGACACTGAACCTGATCACTGAGTTTGATTCAGTTCTCTTCCAACTGAGTTTGAGTATCAGCTTTTGTTTTTCCTTTGGTGGAACCGAGGATTAAACTCAGGCCTTTGAGCTTGCCAGGGAAGCACTTCTTCCACTGAGCCATCTTCCCAGTACCCCAGTTGAGTTTGAGACCAAAGTCATAGAAAGAATTAAGTTTGTGAACTGAGATATCACTGTAATTCCAAAAGTGATATATGGATTTAATGTAATTCTAATAAAAATACCAATAACATTCCTCACAGAACTGGAAAACACAATCCTGAAGTTCTTATGGAACCAAAAGAAGCCCAGAATAGCCAAAACAATCTTGGGCAACAAAAGTAAGGCGAAAGGTATCCAAGTCCCAGATGTGAAGTTATATTGCAAAGCTATGATAATTTTTTAAAAAGAAAAAAGAGCATGGTATTGGCACTGAAACAGACATGAGGATCAGTGGAACAGAATAAAAGATGCAGAAATCACCTCAGGCACATTCAGGGACAAAAATACACTGGAAGAAGAACAGCCTCTTCAATAAATGGTGGTGGAAAAACTGGCTACCCACATGTAGGCAATGTAGTCTAGACACACACATCTCACCACATACTGAGCTAAAACCCAGTGGATCAAAGATCTAAATGTTAAAACAGAAACATTTACTCTACTAGAAGAAAAACAGGCAAAGCTCTTGGAGACAGGCATCAGGCAAGGAAGGCCTTCCTGGGTGGAGTGCCAGGTACACACGCAACAGGACTAAAAATCAACAAGTGCAGTCATAGCAAATCAAAGTGCTTCTGCACAGCAAAAGAGGCAATGAACAGAGTGAAGGGTCGGCCATAGAATGGGAAAAGCTTGCCAGCTGTTCCTCAGACAGACAAGCGGTACCTACACGATGTCAGCAGCTCAGAGGTCAGAACCCGCTCCTCTAAAACCTGGTCAGAAAGTGGGCAACGAAACTGAATAGATACTTCTCAGAAGACGTACAAATGGCCGATGGATATGTGAAAAAATGTTCAGATATGCCGTTAGAGAAATGCAAATTAAAACAACAGTAAGATTCCACCTGACTCCAGAAAGAATAGCCATCATCAAGAAATCAAATAATAACAAATGCTGGGGAGGCCTCAGAGAGAAAGGAGGAAGCCTTCCACCTGTTGCTGGGAATGTGAACTAGTACAACCACGGTGGACATCAGTATGGGGATTCCTCAAGAGCTAAAATTAGAAATTCCATTTGACCCAGCTATTCCCCTTCTAGATATCTTCCCAAAAGAATTTTTAAAACCCCAGCATATTGCAGGGAGAGCCATGTCTATAGCAGCACAACTCGTAGTAGCTACATCTTGGAAGTGGACCGTATGTTCATCAGTAGGTGAGTGAAGTAGGAGCATGGTGTCCGCACCCAGTGGAGCGCTGCTGTGCTGTAGGAAAGCAAATGTGAGCGTGCGTGGGAAAACGGCGCACCTCACGGCACAGCAGCGAGAGACACCACCAGCCACTCAGCTGAGCATCAGTGCTTCTCTGATACGGGGAAGGAGAGTGCAAATAAATAAAATAAAGATGAAGCATGATAAGAGCCAGACCTTTTGCAAAAGGGAGGGTATCAAGGGATGCAGAGGAGAGAGCGGGGTAGGGAAGGGGAGGGAAAAGCCTAAAGATATGCCACGCACATGGACTGACTCCCCATAAAAAACAGCCAGTTTTTATTAGTGTGTTTATAGTAGAATGTAAACATACTAATAAAATACTAAAATTCAAAAAATATGTGAAGAATACAAATATGTCTAAAAATGACTTGGGAAAGTGTTTTGGAAAGGAAGTGCAGAGATGATAATTTTCGTATCCTGCATTGTAACAAAATTTTAAGAAATGATGCAGAGGGACGCCAGGAGTGTGGTGTTAGCCATCCGACTGCGGGGATCGTCGCGTGGGGGCTTACGGAGAGGAGGCAGCAGCGGGGGCGCTCCAGGGTGGGAAGACAGCGGGACCGGTTCGGTGAACTCTCCTCCTGCCGTCCCAGATACTGTGGATCTCAGCATGCGCCTCCCAAGAAGTCCAAACCCCGGAAAGACTGACCGCACTGTCACGGCGGCCCCGGGGCCGTGCGACTGCGGGCGGCACGGAGGACCCCAAGCCGCCTTCGCGCTGCGTGCGCAGTGGCGGGCTCGGGAAGAGGCTGCAGGCCTGAGGTCCGCCCGGCCTTTCCTCTCCGCCGTCAGCCCCTGCCGAGGTGCGCGCTTGGCCTGGCTTGTGCCGGCAGAGGAAGCAATCCTGAGAGGCCTACTTGGAAGGCGGCGCTGTGCGCAACTGGATCAAGAGGTGATTTGCTCGCTGGCGGAGACGGAAGGGAAGCGACGGCTCAGCAGGTCCCTCGCGTCCCGGGGGCTTTGACATGCCCATGAGCACGCGAAACAGAACGGAATAATGACGGAGGTAGCCCCTGTCTTCCTTCTCTTCCTTTGCAGGGTAGAACCTAGCGCCCCCAGAGCTGGGCGAGCACAGCGCCCTGAGCCGCACCCCAGCCCCACTCCTGATGCTCTGCTGAGCCTATGCGGGGAGACCGGAGCTGCCCTGAAAGGGCCTCGTGTGGGAGACAGCGCTGCACTTTCAGGCTTCAGCTTCCTTACCTGTAGGATCGGGGACAGTAACTTCTATAATTATTATAGCAGGGCTGGGAGATGGCTCGGTAGAATAAGAGCCTGGGGCCAAGCGCAAGGTCCTGAGTTCGATGCACGGCACCGCAAAAACAAAACAAAACGAACTGTTAGAGCAGTGTGCTTGTAAGGGCTGGGCGATTAGAGTGTGGAGCGGCGCTCAGAATCGCGGCGCGTGGCCGGCGCAGCAGGTGTCGACGGAAGCCTCGCGCGGAGCTCTGCCACCACTGTTGGCCTTGTGCTTGTCGGTCCCTGTTTTTCCTCTCCTATACAGGCGAGAGTGGCAGTCACGTGTTGACCGAATCGTGGAGCTGGGGAAGCCTTAAGAGTACTGTTTCCAGAACTACGTTCTGTGAATATTTACACTATTCAAGGTGCTCATTATATGAAGAGTTTTTGACCAACGAACTTTAGGAAACGTCAAGTTAAACAAAACCACGACTGCTGGTACCATTGGGTACTTTAGAACCCTTCCTGTGCCTGTGACCCGTGACTCCAAGGCGTTGTGCTGCTCAGTGTCCCCTAGGGGAGCCTGACTACAAAGCTGCCCATCACAGACATCTCGGCACCCTTCAGGAACTCGGGTCCTCAAAGAAACTATGGCTGGGAACTCAGTGACATCCGAAGTGGAGATGTCTCCTGCGAGGCCCCCTGCTGGCTGGGGCTATGGCCCCTGGAACATGGGTTCCTGGCGTCTCCCCGCGGCTTTGCATAAGGCCTGTGGCTTCTTTGGCCTTGGGAAAATGAGGACCAAGGCCTGCCGGGTCCAGCGTGGGCCTGGACAGTCCCAAGCCCGCTCCATCGGGTGCTGGTCTCTCCTGGGCCTTGGGTCTCCTTGTGCACTGTTCTGCTTTTGTTCTGTACGTTTCTGAGAATTTAAGTCAAGAGTTTTAACGTAAGGCATTGGCCTTAATTATAAGCAGTTGTACATGGCAAGTGCTCAAAATATTTGCCAGTTACTGACCAGTGGTGTTGGGCGGACAGATCCAGCAGGAGGGCAGAGGCGGTCTGACGGCACCGGCTTGTTTAAGGACAGATTCTCTTACAGGAACCCCCAAAACTCACTAGCAAACAAGACAAATGGGCTCAATTTTAAAAATAAGCAATAGCTGTAAATAGATGGTTCTCAGAAGGTGATATGCCAATGGCCAGTTAGTTGAAAGTAAACCAGGCACAGAAAAGCAGTTTCCACCTCGTCAGTAGGCAGAGTTTAGGAAGCAAAGGCCAGGAAGCAGAGGTTCCTTTGAGGTACGTCCTGCTGCGTGTCCCTGCCCTAAACTGTACGAGCACAGCCTGTCCACCTTTCTGTGTAACGGGGCGATCTGAGGGAGGGTCTGATGAAGAATGGTGCTTAATCATCCTCGGTCAGAACCCTGGAGCCAAATCGTTCTTAGAAAGTGCCAAGCCACTCCAAGCAGTGTGGAGTTACTTGGACACTGAGTACTCCCACACTCCACACTGCCCCTTTATCTTTGCCTGCTTTCAAACCCCCTTCATAGGTTTTGGAACTCAAATTATTTCCTCCTCATTTTCACTGATCTACCAGGGGTTCTTTCATTTATCCTAGAGATTTATTTTCTTGATATATTTTCCTATAAATGGAATCTGTAAGCAGAAAAGAAGCCACGGGTAGAAACACATACTACAAATTCATCCTCATGCCTTTGGCCAGGAAACACATACCTCATAGAAAGATTAATCTCCTAGGAGCACTAACTAGGTCTAGAGATGGATGGTTTGGGCAAACCTCTCTTCCCGGGCTGCTGCATTTCTATAGGCTCCTTCTTGGCACAGCTTCCAGTTTGTGCTTCTGTGGCAACACACCACCTCATGTCAGTGACAACACAGGCAACTTGGATTTAAAATAGACTATAATACATTCAATTGTATGTACAATGTCCTCTACCTTTTCTAGTAAACTTTGAGTGTATTGAGAGGTAATGATATGTTTGGTGCCCAGTATTTTCACTTGGTTTTCAAGTTTTCAGAAGGCAAAATTTGATTCACTCTTATATTCTCTAACGTCATTTCTGTTCCCTGATGCAAAACTCCATGTTTCATGACCAAGTCAAAAATCCCCAGAAAGCACAGGCTTCTGCGCATGGCTGTACTTGAAGCCGATTCTTCCTTTTCCTACTTCCTTCTTTAACCAATATTTTTAGGAAAAAAAAAAAAAACAGGAAGAGGGGAAGCTTATCAAGTTAAACATGCCCACAGAATAATATGATATGCAGTTTGTATATCAAATTCATTCATCTTCTTACTTTTATAGTTGAAAATTCATTCTTTTTCATTTCAGTTGATTAGTTTTTTGTTTGTCTTTTGAGACAAGATCTCACTATGCAATTCAGGCTGGGCTTAAGCTCACCATCTTGCCCCAGGCTGGCCTTGAACTCACAGTGACCCCCCACCTCAGCCTTCTGAGTGCTAGGAGGAGAGATCTGCACAACTGCCTTGGCCTTAGTTGCTTGGCTTTTTTTTTTTTTTTTTTGGCGGGGAGGGGGAGTCTATAGGATGTTCAGGGTCTCACTACTAGATCAGACTTGTAGTAATCCACCTGCTTACAGCCTCCCAAGACTTGGGATTACAGGTGTGCACCACCATGCCCAGTCTCAATTGCCATCTCAGCATGAGATCAAACCCCTGGCCCTGTGCCTGATTGCAGGTACTTTTGTCTGCTGAATTATTTGGCCAGCCCTGTTGCTAGTTTTAAAGAATAAAAATGACTTTCAAGTCCACCCAAAGAGTCATTTTTGAATATTGTGGTTTATTTTATTTTAACCCTAAAGAAAAATACTGGTTTAGAAGTACAGCCCATCCCATCTCTCGTTTATAAGGTAATAATACTACAAATTCAAATCAAATGAATTATGCAGAAGAAAGAGTTGGGTAGTTTTTGGCATGAAATCTTTAGAGCTGTTCACCCCAAAGTCAGGCAAAGTGGGATGGCATTGGTGAGGATAGGTTGGCTACGATTTTTTTCCTGCCAGATTATTAGCAGAGCAGTTGAGGCTCCGGATCTGTGTGGGTAGATGTGTTATGAGATTCAGGGTGCTGCCTGAAGCAGGTGATGGTTTGAAACCTCCCACACAAAGACGTGTCCCTTTGGCTTGAGCAGAGTGATTTGAGCAGGACGGGCTCACTGGGCATAAAGTTTATTTGAGAAGATGCATCAGACAGTCAAAAACACTCTTGCAGTATCAAACAAGAGGAGAAGAGAATGTGTGTGCATGTTCACATTATTGGGAAATATCTGCATACTTCAAGGATTGGACAAACTTTGCATATGCAGTGTAAACCAGGGAAGTGACGTACATCTCACCCCTCGGTGCTTTGAGCTCTGCAGTTTGCCTGCCTTTCATTTCTTGGCAGAGCCTTCGTGGTAGCAAAGTGGTCTTTTCTTTCACAAGCTTTCTGGTTCATTCTATCCAGAGTCCATTATTAGCTCTTCTCTCTTGAATCAAGTAAGCAAGTGGTTCAGGAGAGGTGGGTAACATGGGTGCTGGAGATCTTTTACCCTGTTAGACCCCTGCAGCCACTCTGCTTGTTGCAGAAAGGGAGAGGAGGCTACAAAAAATAATAACAAAAAGGAGCTGGTCCAAAGGAAGGCAGAGTGGCCGCACTGCTTCGTGTAGCCCAGGAAAGGTGGTGTCTGCTCGCCTGCTTCCGCCCTCCAGCTCCGGCACCCAACGCTGCTCCACCCGACCGGGTGTCACGCTGGGCTTGAGGTAGCCTCGCTGTCATTCTCTGTACAGCCCCTAGGCAGCTGCTGCCAATCTATATAGGTTGGATTAGGAGAACGATTTACTGAGTGCATTATTTATCCATTTATTCAACATTTATTGAGCATCAGCTGTGCCAGACATGTTAAAGGCACCAGGAACAAGATGTGGAACTTACATTCTGGTGAAAGCAAAACCTTTTCTTCCCTGTCTGGCCCTGCACATTTGCCTGGCATGCAGTAGATGCTCAGTAATTTTGGTTATTGTCACATTGCATAGACCTGGCTTCTGAAGAACTGTCGGCGTCAGCCCAGCTGAGATGTGGAGTGCGGCTGTGGTTCTTGCTCAAGTAATGAGAACATTTGTTTCACCCTGATCCGCTTCCTGCTCAGGGTTTATTAAAAATGCACTCACTGTCAAAATGTGTTCTCCAGTTGATGCATTTCGAGGGTAGGATGGCTGGCCAAGGAAGAATCACACAGACTCTTATCTCAGCTTCTACTCCTGAGCTCTGGACGCCTTTCGGGTTTGCTGATTGGATTCCTACTAGAACAAAATATCAGGCTCCAGCCTCAAAGGAAATAAATTAAGCTGTGCCACATGAGGACAAGCGGCCGACCCTGCACTCTTGCGAGCATCTTGCTTGCAGCTGTGAACCACTGCATCAGTGCCAGCGGGGCTGCTCACAGGGCCTCACAGGTGTGCTCTAAAGACTGGTTTTCTGTGATCCCCCTTTTCTCTAAAATTCAAATGGATGGCCAGCAAATAGCTCAGTGGATTAAAGCGCCTGCTTAGGCAGACATGGGGCCAGGAGTTCAATCCTCAGGCCTGCTGTTCTGACCCTGCCCCAGGGTGCACTGAGACAGCAATTGAGACTGGACATGGTGGTGCACGCCTGTAATCCCAGCAGTTGGGAGGCTGTAAACAGAGGGATCACTACGAGTCCGATCTACGCAATGAGACTCTGAACACCCTGTACACCCTGTTCTAAATTTAAAAATAAAAATAAAAAAACAAAATAAAATTCAAACGGAGGTGGGATGATTGAATGCTGCAGCTCTGCCAGGGTTGCAGGTGTTCCCCCCCAGGCTTGGTGCTGCAGGGCACATGCTCTTGGCATTCAGAAACCAATAAGAAATAAGAAGGCGTTTTTTTTCACTTCACAGAGAAGACCCACATCTGGCTCTTGAGTGAAGCTTCAGCCAGTTGTTCACTTTGTCATGAACAAGACTCAGTTCTACTTACTCTGGCAAAGAAAAGCATGAGGTGCATGCAAGAGGAGGATTCCCTTGAAGAACAGTGTCACCATCTGCACTGGTAACTTCGCTCCCCAGAAGGAAGCACCAGTGGTGTGTCCCTGTGGCCACTCCTCTGGTGGACTGGGATGGTGTCAGCTACTGACTGGCAGTGAAGGGGACAAAGGAAGCCGCTCACAGAGGACATCTTATAGGAAGAGACTGAAGCATCACATGGACGTTGCAATAAGCAGACCTCAGTCTGAGGTCTGAAAGGAGGCAGCATGTGCAAGATGTCCCCTGCACCCCAGAGCGAGACTGCAAAGCAGCAGGGCAGCCCACCCTGAGCCCTGGCCCAGCCCTGGTCAGGCTTCTGGCGGAGCTGGAGAGCTGCAGGGGCTCTGGGCTCTCTGGCTTCACTGACATGCGCATTCACTGGAAGCACAGACTTTCTCACTGCTCTCTGGGTGAGTCCAGAGTACATAGCTCGATTGTGAATTACTCATAGATACCAGGCTGACCGACTGGACAGAAATAAAGTAGATGAGACACAGAAGAGAGAACTACAACCAGAACCAGAAAAATAAAGCAGAAGGCTTATCTACCCCTTTGTCTGAAGCCAATCAGTGCATCACTATTTTGTGATCTGTAAATGCAATTGGCCCTCAGTATCCACAAATGCTGCACCCAAACCTCCCTCACACAGAGAGGCACTGCCCTCCTGGCAGGCAGCCGAGAGATCCCAGCCCAGGCTATCTGACCCCAGAGCACGTGTGTGCCCGATGCTGCCTTCCTGTGCAGATGGCAGACCTGGGCCCCACAGCCCACGGAGACCATGCCTCGCAGCGGTGCATGATGGGATGGAGCAGGGGCCGTGTGTAACACACAGTAAGGAATTCATAGTCACTGTGGGGTCAAAGAGGAGGCTGCAACCTAGATGGGCCTGGACTCTCTGGAGGAAGTGATGCCAGCTTTGCAATCTCAAGTGAAGGCCATTCCAGGGGGAACAAGCCTTGGGAACAGAGGAGATAGCTCCTGGCCTCTCAGGGGAAGGGCGCACGCACACATACAGGGCGGCTAGAGTGAAAACCATCTACTAAATTATTGAGACTAACTATTCATGATTATATAATTGGGACTAATGTTAGGTATTGCAGTCAGTTATAATAATTGACTGGGAATTGTGCTCCCCAACATACTGCACCATAACGAGTCATCCCAGCCATTAGTGATGTAAAACAACATGTTGTCATGCCCTTGGGGTCTTTGGGCCCAGAATTCTGACAAAGCATAGGTGGTGACAAGTCCACTTTCTGATGCTTGGAGCCTCAGGTGAAGGTGATCCGAGCACGGGCTGGGGGGGCCCTTCAAGCAGGCAGCCACTTCTAATCTTGGTGGGCACAGTGGGAGGCTAGACTCAGGTGGGACTGTTGGAAAAAGCAGCGTTCTCTGCAGCCTGGTGGTCTCAGGCAAGGGGAACTTCTTCCAAGGTGGATCAGTGTGCTAGCAAGCAGCTTGGGGATCAAGACATTCTCTTCATACGGCCTTGGCAGGCAAAAGGTGCTGGCATCGCTGTACTCTATCATTACAGCAGGCACAGCCTGTCTAGACTGAAAGGGAGGGGACCAAAAAGCACCCAAGCCTTTATTTTATTTATTTATTTTTGTGGTACCTGGGACCGAGCTCAGGACCTTGCACTTGCCAGGCTGGTGCTTATGCCACTGAGCTATCTCCCTGGCCAACACCCAAGAATTTAAAACCATCACTTGCCATTGGCATCTACGGAGCACTTCCCATCAAATATACTCCAATCTCATTGCCATAGTATGACGTATATGTCATCATCACCTTCAATTACAGATGGGGGACCAAAGGCTTAGGAAAGATGTGTAACTTGTCTGACGTCACAGGTAGCTAACCTGGGGACTGCACTCCAATCTGTAGGATTCAAAGCTTAAGCTGTACCTCCTTAGTGTTCTTTGTACCTCAGCCGTGGCTCCTAATCTGTGCATGTAGGATCATTATAAATATTTGTAAAAACAAAGGCCCCTCCACTACATATCCAAGAAGATTCACACAGGGGACCAGGAGGCACCACCAGGGTTAGAAATAGCCACTCTTGGCAGACGCGGAGTCCTTGAGGACCACTGCTGCAGGGGCTTCTGGCATAACAACTGCATCACACAACTGCTGGAACCCTTTTCCCTGGGGTGAGCTCATTCCCAGAGACCTTGTTTCTGTATCCTGAAATTAGGGACAACAATAAATTAGAAAAGCTCAGTGGGGAGACAGCTCAGTGGCCTTAACGCCTACCTGGCAAGTGCGTGATTCCTGGTTCAATCCCAGTACCGCATGGCATGTCAGCCCCACCCTGGGCACTCCGTGCCAGCCACTGAAACTGAACTGGGTGTGGCAGTGCACGCCTGTAATCCCAGAGCTGGGGAAGCTAAGACAAAAGGTCACTACGGGAGCTGCGTCCCGCGCCTTCCATTCACGTGAGTCATTTGCTTCGGTAGCTTGTCAGGTCCCCGGCAGCCAGGATGGTGCAGCAGATCGAAAGCAAAGAGGCCTTTAAGGAAGCATTGGCTGCTGCAGGAGATAAACTTGTAGTAGTTGATTTCTCAGCCACGTGGTGTGGGCCTTGCAAAATGATCAAGCCTTTCTTTCATTCCCTGTCTGAAAAATATTCCAACGTGTTGTTCCTTGAAGTAGATGTGGACGACTGTCAGGACGTTGCTGCAGATTGCGAAGTCAAGTGCATGCCAACCTTCCAGTTTTTTAAAATGGGGGAGAAGGTGAGTGAGTTTTCTGGAGCAAATAAGGAGAAGCTTGAAGCCACCATTAAAGAGTTCGTCTAACTATGTTTTCTGAAGAACATAACTACAGCTGTTTAAAACTTAATTTTTTTTTAATTTACAAAAAATAAGTATGGGAACTATATGCGCAACTGCCATCTGATTATAAATGACAATAAAATATTAATTCTACCCTTTTTAAAAAAAAAAAAAAAAAAAAAAAAAAGGTCACTACGGGAGTCTGAGCTGCGTGGTGAGACCATGTACCAAATAAATAAACTGATAAAAGCTTTTAAAAATTAAACAAAATGCTTCTGGAGCAAAGCTTTCTCTCATACCCCAGAAAAAATATTGTAAGTGGGGACGCTCATTCTTAGAGTATGGAAAAGTATCTCTTATTATGTTGTACAACATAATAATTGGGGGCCAGGGAGATGGCTCAGTAGAATAAGTGCTTGCCCGACAAGAGCAAGGGCCAGAGTTCAATCCCCAGTTCTGCAAAAAAACAAAAACCATAAGAATTAGAAGAGGATTCAATGGCATTTAAACATAAATAAATATTTTTCACTTATCTACTAACCCAAAAAATATACACTGGGCCCTGACTATGTCCCAGGCACTGTGCAGGACTGTGAAAATGCTCTGGGATGAGACGGGAAAGGTCCCCTCTCTCCCGGAGCTCGTAGCATGGGGACACCGAGAAATGGAACAGCTAACTCTACAAACCTGGGTTAATGTATTCCCCAAGGTACTGTGGACAGCCAATAAGGTGTGAGATAACACCAGCGGAAGGGGCTTGGACCTCTCTGGAGAGGCGGTGACAGACCTGAAACCCGACAGGAGGGAGGAGAGGAGAAGCTGCAAGCATGTCTGCCTTTTCCTGACTTACTCAGCTTCCCAGACCCCTTCTTGTTAGTTCAGGTCCTTTTCTAATGGGAATCAAGCCAGCCATCATTAACATGCTATGCAAGGAGAGTCTAACTGGTCCTTCGTCGGGACGGAGCACGGCTAGAGGTGAGGCCTCTCGTCACATCTGAGTGTTGACTGTACTTTCCAGTGGGACAGAAGCATGACTCTGCGTTCACCCCAGCTGTCCACCTCAAAGGGCACACTCACTGGCTGGCCCCCCACAGCCTCGGGCGCTTCTGCCCAGTCCTGGGGCCAGTCTGTCTGTCTCTTCAAGCCTCCTTCAAGCAGCAGAAGGGGGGTAGGACTTCAGGACAGTGGGAGACATCACCTAAATATTACTTTTCAAAATCCAGCACTATTTGCAGTCACCTGGCCTTGCTGGTGGTGTTAGGCATCTGAATTTACAGGCTAAGATGTGATAAGATAATGCTAAGGTGGAGGGTGCAGGGGAAAGCCCAGTTTGCATGCAGCCTTGGGTGGCTAGCTGAATACTTAGTGACCTCTGGAGAGGGTCTCTAATATGTGAGCTCCTGGCACATGGCAGGTACAGGAGTGACATGTGGGGAATAAATCAGACTGGGGACTTCAATTGCCAATTGCAGTCACTGGGGGCATTTCTAAATCATTCTTTGGACATTGCATCAGGTGTGTGCAAGTCTATGTGACAGTGTAAACACGCATTTGCCTACTAGTGTGAACGGCCTCACCCAGGCCCCCTGAGTCAGCTGCTTTTCTCTCTCTGCTGGGACAAAGCACCTGATAGCTGGCCCTAAGGAAGGAAAGGTTTATTTAGCTAACAGTTTATCAGGGTTTCAGTCTATGATCAGCTGGTTCCCAGGCAGAACGGCGCATGGCAGAGGGCAGCAGTTCATGGTGAGAAACAGTGAAACAGCAAGAGCAGGAAGGGAGGAGCCGCGGAGGCGATAGAGGAGGCCCAGAGCTGGCTGCCTTCTCTTCTTTTTCTTATGCTCCACCAGGCTGTCCGACCCAGGCTGGTGTAGCACTAACACCCATAATCCCAGCACTAGATCTCCAGTGAGTCACCCATCCCATGACTTCATGAGGCTTTGGGGAGACACCTAGACACAAACCACAACTTATCCCTAGCCTGAAACCCAAAGTGCCCCCACATCTGAGCCCTTCTGAACACTGGTGTGGAAAATCCAGCCCCTGACCTTTTGTGGTTCAGTGCACACAACTTTGTTTTGTCTTCAAATTTATTTGCATTAAATCCCCTTCAGGCAGTGTACACAAGGTGTACACAAAACACAAATGAATTTGTGTTTGGACTTAGTCCCATCCACAAGGCATCATATTATGAATATATTATACTCCAAAAACCTGAAAAGGCCTGAAATCTAAAACACTTCTGGTCCCAAGCCCTTCAGATAAAGGGTACTCAGCCAGTAGAGATTTATTGTTTAACTCCTAAAATAGCAGCTAGTAACCTAACGCGTATTTCCTTTTTTCTCTTATTTCTTACAATAACTCTATAAAATTATTTCTGATATGACATTTTACAACCAAGAAAGTAGCAACATACCGACTAGACACATGTGGCCATTGAAATTCTTCAAAACTGAAGGAAACGAAGTAGTCAGTTCTCAGTAGTGTCGCCTCCCTCTCAGGCATGTAACAGGCTACCTCAGGCCCTGCCGGGGGCTGCGAGGCAGGCGGCAGGGCAGCCTGACGTCCTCGCCAAGCTTCCGCTGCTGCGGCCGGCACACAGGAGTCACCAGGAGTGCCCTCCCCCAGTGGTGGCAACCAAGAACGTCACGAGGCAGTGCTAAATGTCCCCTGGAATAAGCGATCAAAGTCATCCCTATGTGAGAATAAAGGCCGTAGACCGGTTCTGAGACCTACAGCTTGCACGAGAACTCAGTTGAGTGGCTTTAAAAAGCAACTTTGAGCTTACCTTTCCTCGTTGGTAAAAGGAGTTTAAAAAATAGAACATATTTTCATGGCATTTTGTGAATGATAGATTTTGCAGGTAAATAGGTTGGCAGAAAATAGAGCTACACTGAAGACGCACAGAGCCCTGCCTCTGCCCCTTCTGAGGAAGATGGGGTGAGCTGGGGTGGCGGCTGGAAGCTGGAGCTCCAGGTCCCTGGTCCACTACCGTGTCCTGGACCCTGGGCTTCCATGTTTAGATAGCTCAGGGGCTACGGACAGTGACAAATTTGATTGATTTGTTTAAACAACAAAGCCTGGAGACTTGGAAATCCTTAAACAAACAAACAAGACCAGCAGAATGCAGAAATCGCCTCTGCTTCATTGTGCGAGCAACTGCTGTCACGATGGCCACGTGGAAGGGAAAGTGCAGTGAGCCAGGCTCAAGGCTTGGACACACTGTGGTCTGGCTCGCGAACCTTACTCAGCTATTATATTGCTTTTTTTCTTTCCCAAATTCAAGTAAGATTATTCTATTAGCTATTGTGGTAATCTGTGACAAAAGTTAAGAGATGTGATTTATTACAGGAAAAGCTTGGTTTTCTCGAATGGAACTCCTTTCTACATACTCTGAACTCTTCGAAAAGGGAAAATATTTTATAACTACATGTCATATTTCTTAAAAATAAAGGAACTCTCTGTTTAAAAAAAAAGTGCGTGTGTAAGAGTCCCCACAGGAATGCGGGTGTTGCACACTCAGCCTCCCCAGCACGGGGGCTGCGGGTGGGCACCACCACATCCAGTTTTGGGTCTGGCACACCCCATCCCTGAGCTTCTGAGGCTGCATGTCACATGGCTCCAGGGACCAAACCCAGGTCCTTGTGCTTGCTACGTGGGGGCTTAGACTGCCAAGCTGTCTCTCCAGGCCCTACAGTTCATTTCTTGAGCTCTTAAAGAGAAAGGTTCCGGAGGTCTCAGGCCAAGCACAGGTGGTCTGTCACTTGGAACTCGATGGAGCAGCAGTCCTCGTGGGGCGTGTGCTGAAGCCAAAGTACTCATCTCGTGAGTAAGAAGAAGAAGGGACCTGGGGGCCACAGTCTTCATGGAGGGCACAGCCCCAGCACTGGGTGCTAAGCACTGTTCCCAGGTTCCACCCCTGGAAGATTACGGCATCTTCCCAAAACGCCGCCTGTGGCCCAATCTTTGCACCATGGACCCCATGGACCCCGTGATCACTCAATAGCCTGCCGATAGCACGTGTTCTGACGTCCTGATAAGGCGCTCACTCAGCTGCCCAGGGTGGGCTTGGCCTTGAGATCCTCCTGCCATGCTTCCTGGCGAGGTGGGAGGAAGGAAGATTCTGGGGTGAATAACCTACAATCAGCTCTCAAGAGTGGCTTGTTACGAAGCCAGTCTGTGAGCTTGTTCCTCGTGCCTTCTGCCATGTGGCAAGCAGAGGTCAAGTAAGGAGGGTCACACGATCTTGGACTTTCAGGCTGGGGGCTCAAACTGGGAATTATATAAGCCTCTTTTCTCTATAAAATAACCAGAATCAAGCACCAGTTATTGCAACAGAAATTGAACAATACAATAGAAAGACGATTTTAAAAATCTTTAATCAGAAAACAAATTATAGTCATTTCTACTTGAATAAAACAAATGTATTGCTCTTTTCATACCAATAATATAGGAAAACAGAGCCTAATTTGGTGCGCCGGCACTTCTCCCTGTCTAGGGAAAGCACTCTGCGGTACCTGCAATGCATGTTTAAACTAAGCGGCCGTCCAAGTGATACAGAGCAGGCAGGTTAGTTCACAAAGGTAATGAGTGTTCTTGCACGGGGAAACGCTGTCATGAAAATTAACTTGAATGTGTTAGACATCTATTCCTCATAGTAGCTTGCCTCTCACCTTGGACTTTAAGACAGCAAGCGTGCAAGAGCATGCGTTCTCTGGAGTCAGAAACTGGCGGACACTCATCTGAGTGGTTCTAGGTTGGCTTCTCTCGTGAGGCCGTATGCAGAGCCATCTGGGAACAGTCCCCAAGCCACGACTGGGTGAAGAGCTCCTCCCAGCTCCGCTGTGGGCAGCAGGGTAGAAGCTTCTTATCACAAGGCTCTTTCTTTGTGAGCAGTGCGTGTTCGTGATGAATAGTAATTTATTTTTCTGGGGGAACTAGTGATCTGTGTGTCACATCTCCTTCACTTTAGCCCCTTCTGCCTCTGCTACTCCATATCTCCTTTCTGTCTCCACACAGTCTGTCTTATTTTCCACTATTTTGCTCTTTAAATGATTTGTACTTTAAGTTTCTCATACAAGAGAAGACATGGCATGTAGCCTTCCATGCCAGCTGTATTTTACCTAGTATTATGGTCTGAAGAGCCACCAATTTCATAAAAATAACTCAAGTTTATTCTCCTTTAGGGGTGGGTAGGCACCTCTGTGCGTAAACACCACACTTCCTCCTACCATTCACCTGGTGATGGACGGGCAGCCTGCTCCCAAGGTTCAGCTATAACGACTTGTGTGCCTGGAATACTGTAGTATGTGGACTTCAACTCTTGTGGCAAGATTCTTGGCAGAGGGACAGCTGCGTCCAGTGGGATCACCTGTTTTCGTTTCTGGAGGCCTCCCTAACTGGAGGCCATAGCCACTGGGCTGGTTCACCTTCGAAGTGAACACTTTCGGAGTGCTGTCTGTGGCTGGGCAGCCAAAGGGCCCAAGGGTATGATTGAAGACAGCGGGTGGGGAGGGGACTCCAAGACGGATCCAGGGGCTTTTGATAGTCTCTACTGATGCCATCAGTTCTGCCAAACTTTGTGCCAGTCAGTGTGATCCACGGTGAGGCACGAGGAATGGATTTCATAAGGACATGGGTGACAGGAAGCGAAGCTCTTGGAGTCTTAGAGTTTGCCTGCTATTTTCTGTTTCTTGTGTGTTGATAGCTGTGTTCTCTGGTCCACTTAAAGGCCACTGTCTCTGACAAGCCTGTCCTTGGGACTACAAGGAGAAGGCAATAAGTGTTTCTAAGTCACGTGGAGTTTTACCTGTGAATCTTTGCCTCAAGTGACCTACAGAAAAAGCGATTTGCTTACCAATCTACCCAGGGCTGGCGCCCGAGATACGGAAATACTGGTGACTTCCACGGCACCATATGTCAGCCTGGCTTCTGGAGGAAACTGCCTGGTCCTCAGGTGACAAGACATGGAGTTTCAAGGGGCAATAACATCCCCAAGGGGGCAAAAGTTAGTTCATAGATGACAAAGCTCTTGCTTTTTTAAAATACACAGCACAGATGTATTCAGGCTCCATCTCTGGTGTTAACACTTCATGAGGAGAGTAAGAGGGAAAACAGGTTCAGAAGCTCCTTGCAGGGCAAAGGGCCAGTGAGTGAAATAACTAAGGGAAGGCAGGCTCAGAGGCGGGGCGCGCAGGCACCGCCTCAGCAATGGGGAGGGGAGAGGAGGAGGAACGCAGAGGTGGAGGCCCCCACTTTCTACACCTCAGGCTGCAGAGTTACTCCTCCATCTGACGTCTGCCTTCGAGGGATTCCTCCCAGCTGGTGGTCCATGGAGAGCCCACTCTGTCCTGCAGCCTGGTTACAGGCTCATTTAAATAATTTGCATGCGCGTGTGGAGAATACTAGCTTGTGCTTAGTTCTCCACCTTGAAATGAAGCATACTTACAGTGCAGTGAGCGAAATGGCCCCGTCTTCCCTCTTACTCCTCCCACATGCTCCTCTTTTGCGTAAAGGTGGTCGGTGAGCTGAAGAGAAGAACGGGAGAACTTCCTGGGCGCGGGGGCGCAGCTCCTGCCCTGTTGGCGCCACGTGACCGCCGGCTCCTGGTGCCTCTCTGGGGCGTCTGGATTTCCCTGTTCACCATTGATAGAATGAAGATTTGTGCAAAGTGAGTTATTTCTGTTGGCTTCACTTTCAACAGTGTTCGATCCCAGGAAATAGCATTTCTATCTTCACAATGACATCATCAAGTGCAGCTGCTAGCATTGTACATCTGTGGGTTTAGGCTTCGGGTAGACCAGCAAGCTGCCATCTAGGCGTGTCACAGTGGTGAGAACTACCTGCCCTACCTGTACTGGAAGCACTCCCACCTGAGGGTTGCTACTGAATAAAATGCCAGATGAAGGATCTGATCAGCCTGAGCCCTGAGGCTTCGAAGACCTGCAGACATTCTTGGCCCAAACAGCAATTTTAAGTGAAGTCCTCTTATTACATGCAACTACATAAAACTCTCATTTTTATGTCAAAGCTACCTGAATAATGGCAAGATGACAGAGTCGAAAGTGTCTGGGAGATCAGTTGTCTTTAATGAGAAGCAAAGTTTTTGTTACCTCACTTCTTAATCTAGTTTATCACATTTATTAAATGGTTGCCACTGATTTTTTCCTAAACACAAGACATAACTGAACTTGAAAACGAAAATAAAAGAGTTGGTGTCTGTTTTCTTGCGACTTAGCTTGAAAAACAAAACATACTTTTCTGGCTTTGCACAAAGTGTTCCCACGAGAAGCTGTGGTCAACTCACGGCCTTACAGGAATCCACCTCACCTTGCCACTTTCCTGTAGTGTCTTCAACGGCTCCTAGCGGAATTGGCCCAAGAAAACCAGAAATTCCAGCCTAGCAATCACAGAAAAAAGGCGCAGAGCAGAAGCTGGGTAGAATTCATTGATGGCATTCTGGCTCCACGGCACCAGCCTAGTTTTGCTAGGCTAATGTGGGATTTTGAGAAAAATATAGAGAACTAATTTCTAAACTAGAAAATCAGTAGAAGCTGTCCAGATAGCTCAGCGGACTAAAGCACCTGCTTAGGCAGAGAGCAGTGGCCGGGGTTCGGTCCCCAGTGTGTTGTACCGGCCCCGCCCCCGGGACACGCTGAGACACTGGCTGAGCCTGGGCATGGTGACATGCACCTTCAATCCCAGCCTTTGGAAGGCTGAAAACAGGAGGATCACTACAAGTCCAATGTACATAGTGAGATGCTGTACACCTTGTCCTAAATGCATTTAAAAAAGAAGAAAATCAGTAAACTATATATAACCTGAGTCTTAAGGAGAAGGAGGAAAGGAAGAGAAGAATTAGGAGAGTTAGGAAGAGATGGGAAAGAAGCAAGAGGGTAAGAACACTGGGAGAATTTCGAGAAGAGATTTGGCAGGAGACTTGCGGAAGGGTAAGGGAACCATGAGAGGGGGAAATGGACAGGGAAGCACCACGCAGGTGCTGGCCCTGATCCCTGGGTGGCTCACTTGAAGGGGTAGGAAGTGAATAGTGCTTGCTTTCTAATTAACGAGATATTCCTCACCTCCTTCCAAAGGAATTTAACAGTGACCAGCAAAGTAAGGAACATTCTAGAACTTCTTTAAGAGGGAGAATTAGCAGCTTTCATTTCTCATTGTTATTCCTGTTCCAATGCCACACACTTTTCTAATACCAAATTAGAAAACTGATTGAAAAAAAAAAAAAAAAGAAAAAACCACACACACACAAGAGTGACTCTGCTGTCGTCCTCCACAGCCTCCTGATCATTCTGGATGTTTACGTGTTTCTGTGAATCACTAACCTTCCTGGTAATCCTCAGGGACAGCCTGCATTCTGGGAACCAACCGGAATGTGGATTAGGCTGTGTTGACAAATAGTGTGGTCTGTCAGATCCTTCACAAAACACGACCACCTGCAAAAAAATGACCCCCGCTGCCCACCGTACTATGTTTCATCTGACACAGGCCGGCCCAGCTCAGCTTTGAGGAAAAGCAGCCTCAGAGGAGGCCTCGCTTCTGTTTCCTTATTTACATGTCACTGTGGCCAAGAACTCCCGCAACAAAACCAGCATCTGAAGCACATCATAAACAGATAAAGCAAATAAGTAAATAGCCCTGCTCCCAATCTCTTTCTCAAGGTCTGTGTATCAGAACTGCTTTCTCTTGTCCAGAAGCAAACTCTAAGGCCAAAGATAAGGATGTTATTTGTACACACCCCAGTTCACTGGCAGCACACATTTCCAGTCTGCCAAAAACTGTGAAAAGGAAGCGTGCTGAATTTAGCTTCCCCAGAACCGCATTCAGCTGCATGTCAGCTCTAGCAGGCCTTGTAGAAGCTCTGCCGTTGCTGGCATCTGCGGTCGGAGCACAGAGACAGCTGTGAAAAGCATCTTCTGGCCAAAAACGTGATTTGGGAAAGGTCATTTGATTACATGATTTATTTATATTGTTTTCTCCATGGTACAAAGCGTTCTGGTGTGTGCGCAAGGCCAAGCAGAGGAAGACAGAAACTTAAAGAAAACCTCAAGGCCCACAGCTTGCAGGCACTGTGTGGCCTAGAAAGGTTTGCTGTGTGTTCTGAAGGCTATTTGAGCCTGCTGCCTGAACAGCTTTTCTGCACCAATCCAATTAAAAAGGAAGTCCCGCCATGATAAGATGGATCTTCTCCTCTATCCTCCGAGGCTTCATTGGGAGGAAGTATAATCAGAGATTGTCTTGTTTTCATACTTAGCAAGGACAGTCACTGTTTTCTGCCTGCTTCAGATAAGGAAAAAATCAACATAACTCAATTCTTAATGCTCTATCTTCTTCACACAGTACGCCATTGTTTGAAAAGTTTAGACCTTTTTCTTCTAGCTCTCTTCTCCTGAACAGGCCCATGCTGGTCACATGTGAAGCAAGCCTACTGTATTTAATATAGAAAGCTGAATGCCTTTAAATGGAAACACATGCACAGTCTTGCTTATCTTCCCTGGCTCTATCATTGTGTCCTAAATATGTTGGTGGGATTTTTAATAATAAGTTTGCAATGCTGACAAGTAGGATTGATTGGATAAATTCTTCTTTTGCCACGTATTTTATTTAACTTCCCCTGATGGGAAAGCCAAGCCATTTTTTTTTCTTGATCACCACTCCTGTTCATTCACTTACAGCCTCAGACATTGGAATCAGGCATTGGAAACGAGAAGCACTTCCTTGCCTTCAGGGTGTAATGGGTGCTGACCTGGCCAACTCTGCTCCACTCGCTGGAAAGGACACTGAGAAAAGAAGCAGATGGACCCACTGTGCTGGAAGAGGGAAGGTGCGAAGGTGTGGCTCGCGCTGGCCCTGCCCCTCCAGCCCCCCTGGCCCCCCCTTTACAAAGGTAGTGACTTTCAGGACCCTCTCACTAAGTCACTCGATAGTGCAGATCTGACCTCATCTTCCAAAGTGGCTCACTAGGGAATTTGTGCCGCACCGATCAGATTCTCTAATGAAGTCCCTGAATGTGAGCCACGGATTTGCCTCTGAAGTCTTTGTCATTTGAGGTGCTGAAGTCTGATGTCTCCAAGGAATTCCTTTTTGAAAGAGATTTAAAAATTGAATGTTTTGAATATTGGTAATAGTGTCAGAAGTTTGGCGCCAAGTGACTTCATCTCCTCAGCTGTTTTCCTTGAAGAACCTATTGCTTGAACTTGGAAAACATTTTTACTTTCAATTGAAAAACTGAAAAGTTAAGAACCAATGTTGTCTGGAACAATTCCATGACATGCTGAATTTTAATATCTTAGAAAAATATTTCACTCTGGCAGGGCCATTCTTAGAAGACAAGGTATTTCTTAATGGCCTTACATGCTTTCTGGCACATTGCATTCACGTCCACAGAGCGTAGACCTCGTCCAGAGCTGACCAGAAGTAAGTCCCTTTTGCTCTTCTGTGCTCTGGGTAAGGAAAGAGAATCAGTCACAAAAGCGTGTCATTCAAAATGAGAAAGCACAGGACACAGTGGCACATACCTGGAACCTAGTCACTTGGGAGGCCAGGTAGACGGTCACAAATTTAAGGCCCTGTCTCAAAACATTAGGTCTGAGGACATAGTTCAGCGATAGAGCACTCTCTTAGCATGTGCAAGGGCCTGGATTGAATCCCCAGGAATTCAAAAGAAAAAAAGGAGGGGGGAATCTGGGAATGTGGTACACAGCCCCCTAACCCCAGCACTCTGTGCGACTGAGGTAGGAGTCTGAGCCCAGCTTGGAAAACTTAAAGAGACCTTAACGCAAAAGAAAATCACTGGAGAAGTAGCTCAACACAAAGGCCTTGATTTCAACCGTAGTTCTGACTAAAAATTACAAATAATTTTTAGACTATCTTGGGAGTTGGGATAGAAATGATAAGGTATGAGAGACACAAGTATTCAGACAAAATGCTCCCAATGCAAAAGTCATGCCATGGACTTCATCCAGCTGATGCCACGTGTGCTGCTTGGCCACCAAGCAGACAGAAGCAAGCAGCATCAGAGCTGACTCAAAGGATAATCTGTCACTTAGGGTACTGGATCTCTGCATACTTTGCAGAACTGAGAGTCAAGCTTGGGAGCACACTAGAGGCTGCAGTGGCTTTCCCACGAACCACAGTACCTTCCTGCACGCTAGAGGCTGGGGTGGCCTTCCCACGAGCCACAGTACCTTCCTGCACACTAGAGGCTGGGGTGGCCTTCCCACGAGCCACAGCACCTTCCTGCACACCAGAGGCTGGGGTGGCCTTCCCACGAGCCACAGTACCTTCCTGCACACCAGAGGCTGGGGTGGCCTTTCCACGAGCTACAGTACCTTCCTGCACACTAGAGGCTGGGGTGGCCTTCCCATG
>PVKA01005131.1:0-53977 GCA_004027165.1 Ctenomys sociabilis
GGAAAGGGGAAGAGGAGTGAGGAGAGGAGGGAAGAAAAAAGGAAAAGAAAAGAAAAGGAAACAGTCTGAGGGTGCCTGACTGACCTTATCAGATACAAAAGTTACATTTCTTGTTATACAGGTCTCGCTTTATCTTGGTCTTAACCATCCAGCAGAAAAGTATAAACACGAGGTATATAAAGTAAAGCCATATTAATATGCTGAGCTGTGAAAGGCTTAAGTCAACAACTTCTATGGATAACCCACTACTGTTGTGGACTGCTGGACTGTGTTGGAGTGTTTTGCTGAATTCAAGCACCTGTAGTATTTAGATGCCAATGGAATACCCATGTCTGACAGGACTAAGCATAAAAAGGGGATACAAAGGAAGGACCATTTTGTATTTGTATATACAGAGTAGTTAGGATAGATATGCAGCTACTTTAGCTTGATTTTATGAGAAGAGAGATTTGTTGTAATAGTGTTTGGACAGGATATCCTGTCTGCTTCGTATACTATGGATAACCACTAAGGAGATAACAATGTAAAATGTATTAATTTTATTGAAAATGTCCTATTAATCAGCTTTGAAATGGTCTCATTGATATTTGTCTCTCAGTAAAATAAAATAAAAAAAGAAAAGGAAACAATAGTTCCAGGCCTGTCATGGACTACGTGATGAGGCCCTGTCTTAAAAAGAAAATGCACATCTAGAAATTATCAGGCTCTTCTGGGGTATCCTCAACATGTGGGAGGCTGAGGCAGGAGGATCACTTGAGAACTGAGTTCAGGGCCAGCTGGGGCTACATGGGGAGACCCCATCTTAAAAGAAAGAAAGTGGGGGCTGGGGAGATGGCTCAGAGGAATAAGCACTTCCCTGACAAGCACAAGGACCTGAGTTCAATCCCTGGTTCAGCAAAATAAAAAAAATTTAAAAAAATTTTAAAAGATTCTTCACATTGCTGAAGGCACGGATGGCCTCTGTGAGCTTCCGCTTCCCTGTTTTCCACAGAACACCTGGTGCTACCTGGATCTCTGACTCCCAAATCCCAGTTCCTAACACCCCTTTTCACTGTAGCAGTTTCTGAAAATGACTTGGTCAGCAACAGAAATAGAATGTTTTTTCTGTAAGCTAGACAGTTGTATGGTCTGTTTTGTACGGACTTTTTAAAATACAGTATTTATATCATATATGGATGGACCACATATATGGTTCTGTGTTAATACCTTATATCCTACATAGGTATATATTTATGACTGTTCTATTTATATGTTAAGATATCATATGACATCTATTTATATGATGCGTATTTAAAAGTATATCATATAAATTGCGTTTAAATAAAATCTTGTACACATTCTAGACTATGATATGAAGAAAAGTCTGTTTCAAGAAGAGAGAGCTCAACCCTAGGCCCTCTCCTGCTGTCTTACAGGTTCACGAACCCTTTAGCTCTTAGCGCTCAACTGCCCAGCCCTGGATGGTGCCTCACGGGTGGGGAGGGACTCAGAGAAGGTTTTGTGTCTCCCTGTAGAAAGCCTGACGCCGCTCCTGGCCGGTCACCGACCCCTCCAGGGGCTTCTGAGAACTTCTGCCTAAGCCAGGCCCTTTCACGGGGCCTGTGAGGCCTGACTCACGCTCTGTGCTCATCCAGGGCTTCCTCCTGCTCAGCCTTCCAGCCTCGGCTGGAGTGGCTCTTCCTCCAAGAAGCCCCTTCCCAGTCTAAAACTGGCCTGACCTCCCTTGTCTGTCCTTTCAGGCCTGGGCCTTCCTCGCCCCGGCATGTCACTCGCCTGGAGCGCCTGATACCTGATACTGGGTCAGTGACTCCCTTTCTGACACATGGATAGCCTGTAGTGGTCACCTCTGTATCTCAGTGTCCAGCACAGAGCTAGGATGCTCCCAAATGTCTGTTAACTGATGAACAAAAGCTACAAGGTGGCACAGGAAGTGTCTTGGGGGATGAGTGGGTGGGGCCTGCTGAGGAAGTCTCGCCAGCCTTGCCTGGGACAGCCATATTGGAAGGCTGGGGTCACCCTTCATTTTCTGCCTAGTAACCATTCATCCCCTTTACACCTTCCGGAGAGAGCCCAGTGGGGGTGCCTTCTTGCAGATCAGCCATGATGCTGCAGAAGGGCTTCTGGAGGGAATCTGACTCAGAGCCTTTGTTACAAGAATGCAGGGCATCCCATTGCACAAATTTCCTGATTTCTTCAGTCAAGAAAATAGAAGAAAAAGAAGGAGAAATTGTTCAGATGAGGAGCTAGCAATTTCTCTGGAACAGCCAAAGGACTGCGTTGGCCAGCCTGACTCCGCGTCAGCTCCTCAGTGCCAGCTTTGCAGCATGCAACGAGCAGCTGAAACTGGTATGTGGTGCGCTCCTTAATCCTGCACTTCAGAGTTGAGGCAGGAGGATCCTGAGCTCAAGGCCAGGCTGGGGCACCTAGCAGGACCTTGCCAATGACAGACTTCCTGGGAAGTTTATTCACAAACGCAGATGGTGGGATGGATTTGACTTTTGATACAGCTCCCCCACCTATGGTCAGGTTTCTGAGTCTTACTGGCAAATACAATTTGTGGACTTTGCTTGGATCCTGATTTGGACGAACCAAGACCTCACAACAAAACCAGACACGATGACTGTGGAGGACATGTGAAGAGTGTGATTGGATGTGAGACAATTGATAAGACATTATGAGTTGTGGTGTTGTTTTGATCTTGTATAGAAAAGTCATTATCTGTTAACTACTGATACTAAATGGCAGATGATGTCTGGGATTTATCTTAAGAAAACTCAAGGTACGTTGGTCAAGTTTCCTGTCACTGAGGGAAAATATCTGACACCCACAGTATAAAGTTGGAAAGGCTCATTTGGGCTCATGGTGTCAGTGAGTTCAGTTCATGGCTGACAAGCTCTGAGGCAGGAGAGACAGGGTAGAAGGCCTTGGTGGAGAAGAGCTGTGCAGGGTTTGGCAGCCTGAAGCAGAGTAAGAGAAGGGCAGATGCAGGGATGAAACCACCTTCCTCCAGGCCACGCCCCAGGAGACTCACCCCTCTGACCAAGTCCCGTCTCTGCCTGTGAGACTGTTGGGGGATGTTTTAGATCTCAGCCACAGTACAGGGTCTGGACAGAGGGGAGAAAAATGACAGAGGCTGAGAGGTAAATAAGTTGTAAGTCTTCATATTATTGTCTTCTTTGATGTTTGAAAAATCTATATAATAAACAGGGGTGATAAAAAAGAACTTCCTTTTCTAAGGCCTCTGGTCACTGATGCGGCTGGTGAATATGTGATGTCTGGGGCACAAGCAATCAATTTGCAACTAAGAAAAGAGAAGCTCAGCGATGAGACTAAATGTTGAGCATGGCAGAGTAGAGAAAGGAAGGCCCTGTGCTTCTGGGTGACGCTTTCAGGCTGTCAGGTCAGATCCAGAGCCAGCTGCTTGGGATTCCTTTTTATGTGAGATAATAAACCATATTTAATTGATGCATTTATTTTTGGATATGTGTAACTCAAAGGAGTGTAACTGCTCTAGAGAAAGGAATGAGATGGGATCCTGGTCCCTCCTCGCTGCAGGATATCACCCACAGAATGAAATAGGATGGTGGGTCAGGAAGAAAGTCTTGGTGGGCATTTCTATCACATCCAAGGGACCCAGGAAGTGGTGGTGGACTCTGTGCTCCCAGAGGTCAGAGCCAGGGACTTTGATTAGGAGAGCGCTGATGCTGCAGTCCATGGCTTCAGGACAGGAAGCAGCAAATCAGAGCGTGGGAAGGACAGCTGGCCTTTGCAGCCTCCCTCCTCACAACAACAGGGAGACCTCCTCTGCTTACACCCCGGACGACGCACAGCAACCACACCACACAAGGATCACACCAGGGCGCAAACAGCATTGTTTCTAGCTGATCTCATGTTCAGCTGGCCCTGGGGTATCTGCTGTTCTGTAATGCAGGACAAGTCACTGTGGTTAGCTTAACCCGTCTGGGTCTCCTAGATACGGTGCTTGCAGACTTGCCAAAAATGTGCAGGGGGGAGGATGTGGAGAAGGAGGAGGAGGATGTGGAGAAAGGCCACGAGGCACGCTTCTTCTCGGCTCATCTGGATGCTCCTGGAGCTCCGCCCAGGCTCCTGCAGCTCAGATATGGCTGCAGCCCGGGCGCTGGGACTGCGAGGGAGGAAAGAGTGGCTGTCTCCAGTAAGGAGCAGCCACAGACCGGTTTGTGCTCACTTTAATTTGGCCCAAATTCTCAAGAATTTTCTCCGAACAATATTTTTTTTTTCTTCTGATACTAGAGGTTGAATCCATGGCCTTATGTATACCACTGGATTACACCCCCAGATTTTTTAAAGTTTATTTTTAAAACAGTGTCTTGCTAAACTGCCCAAGCTGGGTTTGAGCTTGAGATCCTCCTGTGTGGCCTCTGGACTAGCTGGGATTCCAGGAGTGTGACACCCTACCTGGCTAGAGCAGAGATGCTTATACTGGCGTAGGTGTCAGAATCCCCTGGAGGGCTTGTTGAAACTGTGATTCCTCAACAGTTTCTGACTGAGTAGTGGGGATGTGGGTTAAGAATCGATGTATCTAACCAATTCCCAACAAACACTGGTTCTGTCCGTCAAGTGGATACTAATTTGGGAGTCACTACGTGCGTGTGGCAAAGAGGGCTGAACCCAGGACCATGCACATACTAGGTGTGCATTCTATCACTGAGCTCACTCCTAGTCCTTTTTATTTATTTATTTTTGAGATGAGGTTTCATATGATGCCCAGACTGGTCTCTAGCTCCTGCTTTGGCTTCCCAAGAGCTGGGATCATGCAAGTGTGTTACTGTCCCCAACTGTAGATCTCTGCAGGATCATGGCCATCAGTACCAGGAGGAAGAGATGCAAACTCTTTTTCCTCTTTCCTCTCACCTGAGGTGGGAACTAGCAAGAGAAAGGCTAAGAGGCTCATGGTCCTGGCAAGAGGAACCACTATGGTCAATACTTTAAGATCACTGGACCAGGAACCAGACATGAGCTGCTGGACTGCCCTCGAGCAAACTCACGGTGTGCTCTCAGTTTGTCTTTCTGTAAAATGACCAGGCAACACTTTTTCAGTTGTTATTGAGTTCTAGATAAAAAAGAAAGGAAAGAAGAGGAAGAGAAAGAAGAAGGAAGAGGAAGAAGAGGAGAAGGAGGAGGAGGAGGAAGAGGAGGGGGAGGAGGAGAAGAAGAGAAAAAGATTAGGAAAGGGAAGGAAAACAGAGTAAAGTAGGTGATCTGAGGAGGGCCAGGGTGAGAGAATCTCACTGTAGAGGGTGTCCATGGGCCTGGTGCTCACCTGGGTCTAAAAACAGCCCCCATATTCACCACCTTTGCCTTCTGGGGTCCAGGGCTCAGCCTCCCTGTCTGCAACTGGGGATCAAGATGCTCACTTTATAAGGGTGCAGAGGGGACTGGGGCAAACCTGGGAAGCATCTAGTCAGGAGGTGTCAGCCCTGATGGGTGTTTCTAGTCCAATGTCTTTTTTTAAAAATTTATTTATTTATTACAGTGTCTCGCTACACATCACGGATTCTTTTTTTTGGGGGGGGCCGGTCAGCTCAGCCCGCCCTGGGGAGAGGGGCTGGCATGGCATGTGGTGCTGGGGCTCGAACCACGGTCCCTGAGAGATGCTTTAGACTGCTGAGCTATCTTGCCAGCCCAAAAATGTAGCAGGATTTCCTTGTCTTTGCCCTCATGATTTTTTTTTTTTTTTTTTTTTTTTTTTTTTTTTTTTTTTTTTTTTTTTTTTTTTTTGCAGAACAGGGGATTGAACTCAGGCCCTTGCACTTGCCAGGGAAGTGCTTATTCCACTGAGCCATCTCCCTGGCCCCTCTAGTCCAATATCTTTTTAAGGCTTTGGGGGACAGAAAGGCAGCTCTTCTCCCCACCTGTATCCCACTCTGGGGCCGGTGACCTGTGTGTTGCTGGTGTATTGAGGTCTCCCAAATGCATCTCAAGGTCTCTGGAATCACTGTGGCGGGAAATGCTCGACTCCCCAGGGTCCAGCCCCATTCTTCTCTAGCTCTCCTCCCTCTGCTCATGCACTTAATATTTCCTGAGGACCTGCTGTGTACACAAGACAGACACTTGGGGAGCAGCAAGGAAAGGGTCTCAGACGTGGCCCTTGTTCCCTGGGGAGCTCACAGGCTTGCAGAGAGGTAACATTAGTCTACAAAGTACATGGAACCACTGAAAACCAACTGCACGAATGCTAGGAAGGCAGTGGGACATGATTGGAGGAGGTGGCTAAACTGGGGGCTGGGTCAGGCTTTGGGAAATGTGGACCAAAATGGTGACATCTGAAGTCGCAGAAATCAACCTGGTGAGACTGGAGGCTGCACCTACACAACGGCCCTGAAGCAGATGAGTGTGAGCCTGCCACGGGCTGGGCTGCAGGGAGCTCACCGCCACCCCAAGGTGAATGGAGCCTTTGGGGGTCTGACAGTGGCGAGGGCCACATTGCCTTCGACTGGAGAAGTTTCCAGGGGCAGAGAGCAGGGAAGAAACTCATTAGGACAAAAGTATGGCAGGGTGCAGAGAAAAGATGCAGGTGGCTCAGAGGGGTGGGGGCGTGTCTGAGATAGAAAAGGGCGGCTGTATTTGGAAGATCCTACAGGGCTTGCCGGTGACTGATGAGTGCGTGAGAGGTGACTGGGATGGCCCCAGCTGCTGGCTTCCTCGCTGGTGGTGTAGAGGTTCATGGAGGATTTCAAGGAGCAGCGTTTCAATTCCCATGCCCCTCTCCAGAGTATTTCAGCAGCCTGTGGGTCCCTGCCCAAAGCAGGGCGAGGCCCCTCTATATGTGTTTGGGCTCTTCACCTCCTCCCTACGTGACAGTCCTGAGTGGTTCAGCCTTCAGCTGGTCAGGGAGCTGGGAAAGGGTCCTGGTGCTTGGTGAATGCACAGCCTTTACGGATGACAGAGCAGGTGTCTCACATTTGAAGTTGGGGGGCTGGTTCTGCTTGAAACCAGTGGTGTGACCAGTGGTGAGTTCCTTATCCACTCTAGACCTCAGTCTACCTATCTGTACATGGAGGCAGAGCCCTGGGGTGGAGACTGAGCCACAGCTCCTCTATCTCTGACTCTACTTTTTTTTTTTTTTTTGCGGAACCAGGGATTAAACTCAGGCCCTTGCACTTGCCAGGGAAGCACTTATTCTACTGAGCCATCTCTCTGGCCCCTCCTCTTCTATCTCGAGTGGCAGGGGCTTTTATCTGTACCCACAGCAGCACTCCCTGGGGACTGGGAACACCTTTATCCTCTGGGTGAGGTCTGGGGTCTTCCCAGGCCACAGCTCATGGCCCATCAGCCCCTCTTTCTCCTAGCTGCTGCAGAAATCCTGGTGCTGCATACCTCTGGCTTCCTTCCCTGGATGCCTTGGGTACTAGGGGCTCTGGCCCTTCCTGCTCCTGCCTTGGATGCACACTCGAGGCCGCTGGCCACCCCCAGCTAGGCCCACTCTCCCTCTCTGTTCTCTTGTGGCAGCCTGGCTTGGCCCACCTCTTCTGTGTCACCTTCCTTGGCCCTTCCTCCTGGAATTTCCTGTTCCTTTCTGGTGACCAGGCTCATTCACCCAGGGACCTTCTCTGTTCCTCTCACATGGTCTTCAGGCTTGCTCTTGCAAAACTGTGTCCTGTGATTGATCACTGGTTCCACCAATCACCAACATCTTGTGTCACCTCCCCAGGCCCTTGGACTTGGAGCTGAGGGTTGGATAAGTATTGGGAGACCACCAGCCAGAGAAACACCTGAGCTGTTCTCTCTGTACCAAGTGCCAAGGTAGAACCCAGAACTTGACTTCCGAGGAGGGTCCCCAGTGGACACTGGTGGCTTTCTTTGCTTTGGTCCTGTTCATTTCTAGGAATGGGACCACCTGGCCATTTCCTCACTTCTGGCCCAGACTCTGAGTTATGCCCCCTTGTCCCTGCTTCTTAACAAAGCCTTCCTCAGTGGGAAAGAGCTTGGACACACAATACTTGCCAACAAAAGCAACCATTGTAGCCCCAGCAAAGGGGGCGGGGGTAGAGGAGCTGGGCTGAGGTTTTGCTTTCTGTTTGCTGAAGCTGGAGGCAGGCTCCAGGAATGGCTCCTGCCCACTGCTCTGGAGCCAGTACAGGGGTCCCAGCTGGGGTCCATCCCCCTTGACTTGCTCTGCATGAGGCAAGAAGAAAGGGATGGAGGGAGGGCTGGGGTCTGAGTTTTCTCTGGGCATGGGCTCACAGAAGGAGGTCCGAGTGCCACATGTCTTCAGTCCCCACACAGCTCCCACTCTGCAGATGGCAAAACTGAGGCCCTGTGAAAGGAAGCCAGGTTTGCAGAGAGCCAGAGCAGATGCCTGCAGCTGGCCATCTCTCAGCCTTTCTTTAAATGCCCCCCACTGACAAAAGCCAGTGGGTCTTGACCTTATGGGCAAGGAAGAGGAGAAAGGGACTCTGTTTTGCACTTCATACAGATCCGTGTGGTGGTGCCATTTCCAAGTATGGGACTCTCTGATGTAGCTTCTCTGCTTCACAATGAGCAGGCCCTTCAAACCTCTGCATCATGTGGAAGATGATCATGCAAACAACCTTTTTTCCCCCTTCAGTTCCCACCTTTGGATTGCTTAAAGTATAGGGCTTGTTTTCCTTTTCTTTTTGCGAATTTTTAGGCACACATTTACAGAATAAAGCCAGAGCGCGGGTTTTCTATTGGGGATCTTGGCTCTGACCACTGACCTGGTATTAGCGCAAGGCATCCACTCTAACGCACCGACTGCTGGTCTTTTCCATCGCGGGCCACAATATGGGCTACTGGTGCCAGAGGTGGAGATGGAGGGCGCTTGCCATTATTTGCACATATTATGCATGTCTGTGAAGCTGGGCCCTGTCTTTTTCACGCCCACCCTACTTTTGTACCAGTGGAGCCGGTGCACTGGGGACCAGGGGACTGCAGTCTGCAAAATGGGTAGATTCAAGCAGCCAGTGGTTGGTGGGGCACCGAGACCACCGTAGAAGAAGAGACAGACGCTCACCAACCTCCAAACTCAAATGCAGTGGGACACCTCCTTGGCGCAGGCTCTGAATTGGTAACAGAGAGCTACCACCAAGAGAGGGACCCAGCAGCCTTGGAAAGAGGATCAGGCCTTTCCTCCGGAGAGGAGAGCCCAGGCGTCTGAAGGAACGATCGCCGCGCACACTGAGCCTCTGCTCGGCTCTGCGTGGCACTTCCGATCCCGTTTGCGAGTGCCGCGCTCGCGGTCCCGCCCCTGCACCAGTGCAAGGCGCCCCCGGCTCCGACCCGCGCCCGGCCCCGCCCCGCCCGGTGTGCCCACCCCTGGCCCGCCCCGCCGCCCCCTCGCCCGGCTCCCGCTGCGTACGGAGCGTCACGGCGCGGGCGGACCGGCCGGCCGGCAGTTGGCACCGCGGGCGTTGGCGCGTCGGAGCCAGCGGTCCAGGCGGTGGCGCCGTGCGGGGGGCTGCTGCAGGGAGGCGCGGAAGCCGGCGGTGCTCCGGCAGGGTCGGCAGGGCAGCCCGGGGCGTACCCCAGCCCTGCTCGAGGCTCGGGACCCGGGAACCTGGCCGGCCCGCGTCCCGCGCGGCCACATGGCTCCGATCCGCGCGCTGCTGTCCTGCCTGCTGCCCTTGCACTGCGCGCTACGCGTCGCCGCGGGCAGCCGGACCCCAGGTGCGTGCGGGTCGGGCGCGAGGGGACTCGGGGGTTTGGGCGCACCCGTCGTCAGGGCGGCCCTCAGGCGCCCCAGCCGCCCTGGCAAAGCTCAGTTGGGTGGGAGGAGATGCATTCAGCTGAGGGCGAGCTGCAAACCCTGTCATTCCTTTCCTCTGTCGCTGGGGATAGAACGTGTGTGTGTGTGTGTGTGTGTGTGTGTGTGTGTGTGTGTGTGAACTGGGAACTTCACTGTCTTCTTAGGGACTATATTATCTGTCCCTTTGCTTTTCTCTTTCTCCTGTGAGCCTTTCTCCTTCGGTGTCTGCTAAACCTCCAGTTTAGGTTCATACATGGGGCAGTGTGCGCACAAGCGTGTCCCCTGGTAACATGCACCGCAGCTAGCTAGCAGGTGGTTACCTCCCACTGCAGGGCACCCCTCTTTTGCACAGACGCCCTCAGATCTCTGTTTCCCCAGTATAGCATCTTCAGGGGAGAAGAAACTCTCCCCACCTCCTAGCCTGGAGTTTCCAGGTGGCTTTGAGCATGGACAGGTGGCTTTGGCCATTTCTAGGCAGGGGTTCATGTGCCAAAATGGGACCCCTCTTGCAACAGTCGTGGGGTCCTCTGCTGTCATGGGTGGGACCAGAAGACAGGAGCATCTGCCCGCTGGTGTAACTGCCTTGGGCCTGGGGGCTTTTTAGGATTCATTTTCATTGTTGATGAGCACTATGAATTGGGTAGGTGATAGGTGCTGCTGAGTGGAAATGGAAATGCTTCCCCAACTCATGGCCGTGAATCACCAGGCCCGGCGGCCAGGGGGCTGTCACTCCTGCCTGGCCAGGCAGGGCACAGGGAGAGCACTGAGGACGGGGCCACTGGCATGCAGCCTGGAGCATGGGCCGTGACCTCACACTTAATTCAGCCCAAGTAGGCAGGTCACTCCCGTGTCTCCTCTTATTTTTGAAGAGCTATATTTATCCTGCTTGGGGCTGGGCCATGCAAAAATCTCAGCAGCCACTGTGCTGCTTGAAAAAGTTCTTTTTCTAACCTTGGAAAACAGAACCACATATTCCCTCCATCTCCTCTCCAGCCCCACCTTTCTCCTGACACGGTCCTGCCATTCTCCCGGGTTTCTAGGTGTGTTTGTTTTGCCAGCTGCATTCTTGGGAGCTTGGTGAAGAAGGCCCTGCCCCAGGCTGGGCTGGTGACTTCAGTTCATCTGGGAGTTTGGGCAGATCTGGCTTTCCCTCTTGCCCTAGGGGATTTTAGAGAATTCAGTCCTTTCCTTGGCAGCACTGGCGGTTGGAGGGCTTTCTGTTACAGTGAGAGGATTCTGCTTGGCATCATTTGTTTCCTTCTGCTAACCCAGAAAAGGATCTGAGGGCTGCAGGGAGCTATTTATGTCTACAAAATACCTGCATATCATTGATCCAAGCATAGAAATACAGGAGCTTTGGAAGCAATGAGTGGAAAATGGATGAGGCTGGGCCAGCGGTCCATAGGAGGATGCTCGTGGTTGCCCTTCGCTTCCCTTCCTGTAGGATTTCCAGTGTCCCCTTACTGCTGGGCACTAAAGTGACTTTTTTGTTTTTCCCCAACAGAGCTGCACCTCTCCAGGAAGCTCCGTGACTCTGCTGTGACCGTGCCCTGCAGCACAGATTTTCAGGGACGCTTTCTCTCCCATGTAGTGTCTGGCCCGGCGGCTGCATCTGCAGGGAGCGTGGTAGTGGACAGTACACCTATCCCACCACTGCACTCCAGGCACCTCCGGGTGGCTCGCAGCCCCGTCCCTCTGCCACCTGATGGGGCGCAGCGCTACTTCCTCTACTTCAATGTGACCGTTTTTGGGAAGGAGCTGCATTTGCGCCTCCGGCCCAACCGGAGGCTGGTGGTGCCCGGGACCTCAGTGGAGTGGCAGGAGGATTTTCAGGAGCTGTTCCGGCATCCTTTGCAGCAGGAGTGTGTATACACTGGAGGTGTCACCGGAATGCCGGGGGCAGCTGTTGCCATCAGCAACTGTGATGGATTGGTAAGGGACACTACTTAACCCTCACTCTTGTTAAGCTGTGAGCTGTCCCTGCTCCTGGTTGTTGTGGCTTGCTAGGTTCTCCTGGGTTTGGGATTCCCAGGGGCCTGATGTGAAGTATGAACCCCGCTGCGGGCTGTGTTGCCTTGCAGAAGACACCACTGGTGCTCGGCCACCAGGCTTGCACTCTGTCAGGTGCCAAGCGGATGAGTTGGGACGGTGCCTTTATTTTGCACGGCTCCTCACCATCCAGGGACCCCTGGACGATGAGCTACTCGGCCGGGGAGTAATGAACTCAGAGCTGAGAAAGGCAAGCTCTAGAGTTTTGACAGCTGGGTGTTGAATTGTGGCCATGTCGCTTTGCTGGCCCTGAGATTTGGATGAGTTAATCTCTGGTTCTTCCCTTATGCAAGTGGTGACTCAGTCATTTTGTACACAGTTGCCGCTCTGCATGCTGAGCATATGGGAGTATGCGGCCCCTGGCCTCTCAGAGCTGACTCACTGGTCATACTGTGTGGCCCAGCTCACCAGCCACCCCCAGCCAGGTGTGTGCTAGCTGCTGCTATTGTTACCACTACCCAGGATCCTTCCTCTTAGCATCTTTTATGTCTCTCCTCCCAAAGCCAGGCCACTCTTCTCTGTCAGCTCCACAGGGTCCTTCTCCTTGGACCCTCACAGTCCTCCCAGACCTAGGAGACCCTGGAGGGTGGGCTCCCTTATTGCAAACCAGGCAGCTGTGCTTGGCTTTTATGTCATTGTCAGCAGGTGTTGACTCCCACTCTCCCTGCTGCTCCCTACCAGTGTGGCAGCCTTGTGAGCTTGCGTGGCTGCCCAGGGCCTGCTAGGTATGAGCTGCTGTGCCCCACAGTGGGACATGCTTGTCTCTGCCTTGTACAGGGAGGGAGCAGAAATGCTGGGAGTATCCTCCGCATCTTCCTAGCCTTATGGGATATCTTCCTGTCACATGTCACTGCAGCCTATGCTTCTCAAACTTTTTCAGTATCAGTCCCCTGAGAAACCATATTATACACAGCTTCCCTCACCCACAGTGTAACAGTGTACCCTGACGCCAGGTATACTGATACCCAGTGTACCCCTACCCCAGTGCTGATACACTATGTGGGTGACTTGGTTTTATTTTATAGAAGGAATGATTTTAAAAACTTTCTCCATCTAGTTTTTAATGTCATAGCAGGCAGTAGAACCACTGAGAGCCATGGTCTAGGTAGTGCCTGGTCCTCAAAGTAGAGCATGCCATCGAACCACAAAGCGCCCTCCCAGAGGGGCAGAACCTTCTCTCCAGGGAGGGTCCTAGCACCCAGATCATCCACCAAACTCTCAAGGTGATCTATAGAGAGAGTTCTGGCCACAGACTTTGAGGCACCCAGGTTGTGGATTCAGGAGAGAAGCCTTAGGCTTTACCTGGTCAAGCCTCGCTGCCAGCCTGTCCTGGCTCTGTAGTTCTGTGGCTAGAGCCATTCTATGCTCCTAGTTTTGGTTGAAAAGCCAGGTGATGGAAGAACTTATCCGGGATGCAGTGCCTGTACAGATGGAAGTCGGAAAATGCTGCTGCAAACCGGCAGCTCGGCTCAATGGCACAGTGAGCTCACTGAGGCTGCACCCACGGGACCATGAGCTTCTCATGCCCCCATTTCCCTGGCTTCCCTCCTCACATGAGACACGGGAGAGATGCCAAATCACTGTTGCTAGGGGTCTCAGAGAAGGCATACACGGGCCAACATCCCCATTACAGCCTCCCTTGTTATTGAACCAGCTCAGCTGACAAGTTATTGACTGTTACCTATAGGTGCTGCAGGGCCAGGTGGTTTCCATAAAGACCTGACCCAGGGCTCATGACCCATGATCCTGTGGCTGCATCGTGCAGTGCACTGGGTGACGAGTTGTGCTCTGGTTGCCGGGGCTGGCAATGGTGGGGGTCTTATGGCCTGGCATGCCTAGGATGATGTTGCTGACCTCTGAGTACAGGTTCTCATGAGCTGTGTGACTTTGAGCCTAGTCTTCTCATGGCTCCAGGGGACTGCAGCTGCAGGGCCCTGACAGATGGACGTGGATTCTAGGTGGCTTGTGCCAAAGCTGGGTCAGGTCTCAGCGGCTATTTGTGAATGGTCCTTAGAGTTCTTGGCTGGGGACAAAAGTGGGCTTCACCATGGTAACCATCAGGTGATGGAAGAACTTATCAGGGCCCTGGGCCCTGCTTGGGCCCTCAGCTATCTACTGAGGCCGGTCCTGCAGTCCTGCGTCCTCCCCTCCAGGCAGTCGCATTTCCTGGCTGTCTGTGCCCTGGAGCACTCAGCACTGTGTCTGAGGCCTCCCCAGGCAGGGCTACCTCACTCTTCACCCAGCCAGGAAGTCCCCCAAGTCCCGAGAAGACAAGGGACCATTGCATGTCACCCGGCAGAGCTCACCTTTGTTTTTTTTTTTTTGTCTTTTTGAGACAGGGTCTCACTGTGCAGTTCAGGCTGGCCTTAAGCTCACTTTGTAGCTCAGGCTGGTCTTGAACTCACAACAATCCTCCTGTCTCAGCCTCCCTAGTGCTGGGATTACAGGCATGCGCCACCCTGCCTGGCTAGAGCTCACCTTTGGACTCGGGAGCTGCTGTCTCATTTCAGGTGATAAAGTTTAACTGCGCTTTTCTCTCTAGATGTTAACCCCATGTTCTCAAGGACTCCAAATGCCAAGGTTATTCATTCCAAAGTGACTGAAAGAATCAACTGAGCACTGGCCATGGGCAAGGCCCACCTGGGAAATCACAGGAGGATTACACCAATGCGACAGACAGTATGTGTCCGGTGTTGGACATCCCAGGCTCAGATGAGAGTGAGCTAGTGTCCCAGGCAGCTGCTCTGTGGGGGCAGAAGAAGTGGAAGGCTTCAGGGTTTCTGTCCCTTTCTGTCCCCCTTGTAGGTTTCAGCTGCAAATGAAGCCTGCGTGGCCCCTTTAGATGCTACACTTCTGGCCAGCGTCAGAGATGGGCAAAGGGCTGCAGGTCTGTGCACACAGGGTGGGGTGTGGGGCTGAGGGGAGTAGGTTGGTGTCTGTCTTCAGGTCCTCTTATAACCGAAGTGTTGTTGGGCTGGGGTAAGGTGCTCAGTGACTGGTCCAGCTCTTCTGTGCCTTGTTGCCCTGCGCAGCCCATGCAGGTAGGCCTGATACCAACCAGGGAAGGAGGAGTCAATCATAGGTTTATGGGGGCTGAGTTTCAGAAATCAGGTTTGATTCAACACTAAGCTCTGAACAGGCTTCCCTGGAGAAGGAGGTGGCGGCATTGGCTGAAGACCACTCAGCAGCATAGGCAGGAATGCCAGTGCTGGGCCTCTGGCCAGCAGATAGCACAGCGGACCTGGCCTGCCTGGAGGATGTTTGGGGCAGGAAGTGAGGGGTGCAGTGAGGCTCTGTCCAGCCTGCAGAGTGTTTCCTCCAGTGTGAGCAGCTGGCTCGAGGCTGTCACACCCAAGGGTCTCAGCCCAGGAATGTGTGCAGGCTGCGCAGTGGCCTCTAACAGGACACTGTTGAAAACCACTAATGCCCCGCTCCTGGGAGGAATCTGGATGGAGGCCTGAGGTGGCGCCAGTTCTTGATGAATCTCGCAGGGATTGTGGGATGCAGGATCAGCAGAGTGGGGTCCCTACTCTGTGGGGCTGAGCATCCATGCAGAGCCAGCCTGCTCTAGCGAGGAGATGGCCGTTGTCCCTCCAGGGAGATGAAGGCCAGCCGTCTCTGCCTTCCTGAGCTCTTCCTGGGACATCTGGCGCTGGCTGAGAGGACACGGCTGTGCTGGGCTCCCCTGGCCTTCCATGCCTCTGTTAGTCAGGACCTGGTGCAGAAGTGGCCACACGTGTAAGATTTGTCACATTTGGTTCTGTTTTCCGCTCTCTGCGGATCCTGCCGTTTTGATGGGTTCCTCCAGATAGACCCTGGCAGGTGGCAGGAGGGGACAGGGAAGGCAAGGCCCAGCCCTGCCTCTGATCCCTAAGTCACAGGCACACTTGAGCTGCAGTCCTTTTGGCTTGAAAGTGGGACTGCAGTGGAGCAGGGAGGCTGGGCTTGATGCCCAAGGAATGTGGGTTCTAAGCCCGGTCCTGGTGGTAGCTGTGCTACTGTGCATGTACTGAACACCCGCACACTGCAGACTGTAGGTACCCAGAGCAGGGGCTAGCTGTGTCTCAGTGAAGCTGTCAGGTGCAGTGCCAGGGCAGGGCCCAGACAAGCATCGCTCATAGTGCTGGGCCTGCCGAACACTGGTGCGGACCAGCTGAATGACCCTGATTAAGTTTCTAAATGTCTCTGGGCTGAGGGTCCTTATGTAGGGGAGGGATTTGTAGGAGCAACAATCTATAGGGGTGTTTGGAGGATTTCATGAGATCCAATGAAGCATCTGGTTTTGCGCTGGGCCCTTGAAGAAGGGGTTGTTTTCAGAAATCCTGAATGGTTGCATTTGTACTTAGTAATTGGGACAGTAATTATTAATAATGATACTGTAGTATTGTGGAGTCCCTCCTGTTGCAGGGATACAGAGACTAGCAGCACCATGTCTTATGGTCTTAGCGCTGGGGCCACCACTGCTTCCAAGGTTGGCCCAGTCTCCCTTCCCTCCATCCTGTCGCCCCCGCAGCACTGTCCCTTGCAGAATGGGCAGAGCGGTGCTTCCTCAGGGTACAGAGTTTGCACATGAGCATTGCTTTGTGATAACCTAGATGTTTCCTGGCATAGCAGCGTGCAAAGAGATGCCAGCGGAGTACTCTATTAACAGTTGCAGCTCCTGCTCAGTGCCAGGATTCTTGGCTGCAGGGGTGGAACTCACCCCCCTGTTTCTGGCTTCAAGAAGCCTGCAGCTTGAAGAGGAGGCTGACACACGCTAGCTGCTACGAAGTGTGCAGGCCTGGGTAGTGCCCCCATGGGTGCTAGTGTTCGGGGCAGGTTGCAACCTGTGGGTGGCCTGGAGGTGAGCGCTGAGAAGGGAGGTTTGCCAGGGAAGGGGCCATTCGGGCTGGGTTTTCAAGGATGTGTATGAGGTTTGAAAGCCACAGAGAAGTAATTTTAGGCACCCTGCAGGGAAAGCAATCCTGTGGCTTCACAGGATCTGGGAAATGGCAGGTTTTCCCAGCTTTCCACGGGAGCCGGGGAACCGTGAAAATGTGATTTGGAAAATCTCCACCTCGCCATGGAACCTGGGCGTGAGGCACCACAGGAGGTCTGTAAGCAAGAGCCACCTTGGTACTGGGGTGAGATGACACTGCTGGGGGAGCAGAGGGCCCGTGGCTTATTGGCATCACCCTAAGGGTGTTCCTTGCTCCCTGAGGGAATGGGCTGCCCGGCAAGGCCCTCCCGAAGCCCCTGGGTCTTCACTCCTGCACTGGCCTGGGCATGCCCGGCCTCGCCATGTGACTAGCCCACCCTCCCCCCCGCCCCAGATTCCCAGCTGGCCTGACCCCTTACATCAGGAGCTGTATGTGACACAGGCTGGGGACAGGGCACCCGAGTCTTGTGACTGACCCCTCCTGGCTGCAGGCCTGTCACCTTGCTGTCTGGCCACTTTAGCTCTGCACATCCCCTCTGAATGCTGCCCCAACGGGTGGCCGGCTTCACTTCCCAGAACCCTTCTTCGCTCATGCTGTGCACCCCTCCCCTGGTAGCCTCCCTCTCCCTCACTTATCAGAGACTGTCCTAAATTTCTGCTAGAGGACAGGGCTGGCCCCCTGGGGTGGAAGGACAGGAAGATGGCTTCAGAAGTTTGCAGGACTAGGTGGGTAATAGGAGAAAGAACAGAGGGCTGGGAGCAGTGGGAGGAGCTGGGGCTGTGGCCAATCAGAAAGGACTTGTGGGTCTGGTATTGCAAGAGTATTTTTAGGAGAAATCAGAAATAGGAACTTTATAAACTAAAATCTTCTAATTTTTAAGCCAGAATATGAGCCAAAACAGCAGGGATGTTTGCCAGAGGCTTTGGGTCTTCAGTGAGTATCTTAGTCTTATTGTGCTGTTGTAACAAAATACCTGAGACTGGGTAATTTACAAACAACAGCAGTTTATTTCTCAGTCTTGGAGGTTGCAAAGTGCATGATAGAGGTTTTAGCAGCTCTGGGGGCTGGTGAGGGCTGTTTTCTGCTTCCAAGCTGTTCCCCATCACCGTGTCCTGGGGAGGAGATGAATGCTGGGTCCTCAGATGGCAGAAGAGATGGAGAGAAGGGCAAGAAGGTGTAGCTAGGTCCCTCAGCCTGTCTGTAAGATATTGAATCCCATTTAGGAAGCGCTAACCTCAGACTTAATTTCCAGACCCTTCTGTTAATGTGATCATATTGGGGTTCGGTCTGAACACTTTGGGGGGACACGTTCAGACTACATCAGGGAGGCAGTGTGTGTTAGTGATGAGCAGTGACCCCTGCAACCAGCCTACCTAGGTTGAAACCCCACCTCTGCCTTTTGTGTGCTGTGTGGCTGTGGGCAGCACCCTAACCTCTCTGTGCCCCAGATTCCTTAGCTGGAACGTGGGACCATAATAGTCCTCAGTTCACAGAATTGTCAGTGTGTGGAGGGCTCCACGCAGCACACCCAGGACAGTTCAGCTGGGCTGTTTCGTGGTGTGGCTTTGTTGGATCTGAGGCTGGGGTAGGTGAGAAGGACACCCCATTTGGAGTGCTCAGCCAAGTGGGCAGAACCCACGGCGGCCACAGCCTCCCCAAGGCCTATTGTTTCGCCAGTGTGCAGCTTGCTCCTGCCAGGAAGGCACTCTTGCTGTGGGTGTCCCTACTGGTCCTGGAGGGCAGGGCCTGAGCACGCTCGCTTGTGTCCCTCCAGTCCACCCTGGGGCCACTCATAGGACCAGTGCTCTGCAGATGCTGGGAGGACCACGAGGTGAGGGGATGGGTGGGCGTGAGATCAGAGGTGACATTAGCTGCCGTTGGCTCTTTTGGCCCCAATTAGATGGGGAGGAACAGCTCTTCGACCTCTGGTCTATGGCAAACCGTCCATCTACCCCCAGGTGAGAGGTGACAGATATGTCCTGAAGGTGTCCGTTTGCCCTCCTGCAATGCAGCAGGATGCTGCAGGTGAGAGGTGGCAGGCTGTGCCCAGCGTGTAATCCTTGGCTTTGGCTCCTGCTGGCCACCCTCTGGGCTGAGGATGTGGGAGAGGAGCCTGTCTGTACCCCTGCCCTCAGCAACCCCACTCCACAGCCTCTGTTCCCAGGGCTCATGCCAACTTTAAGAATGTGAGCTGGTTTATCACATTTGCTACTTAGGTGACCCAGTTCCCAGAAAAATATGGGTCTCTTTCTGGAATTTCAGGTTGCAGTATGTATACACGAATGACACTCTGCTGGGAAAGGGAGCTTGCTACCATCTACCTCCCAGGTGATCCCAGAAAGCTGCCTGCTTCTTGCCTGTGGGGATAAGGACCTGAGTGCTATGGGCAGAGAGCAAGGGCCAGTGTGAGGGTCCTTGGTTACAGCCAGATCCCTGAAGGACACCACTCCGATTTTCCTGGGAGCAGGCAATGTGGGGAGACTAAGCAACTCTCAGGTATCTGCTGCTGTGTAACAAAATAGCCTAAATTGGAGAAGCACCAAACCGCAACACTGTCCTTTCCCCTCGCTTCATAGGTTGGCTGGTGGTCCCTCTCCTGGCTGCCCTGTGGCTTTCTTTTGTGGCTGCAGCATGGAGGGTCCCAGCAAGCTGGGTCAGGCACCAGTGTGGGGCTGGCTGTTGGCAGGTGGCCTCAGTTTCCTCCTCTGTGGCCTTCTCCTCCTCCTCCTCGGCAGCAGACTGGCTCCTGCTCAGCGTTTCAGGGCAGCATTCCAGAAGGCAAAAGGCAGAAGCTGCAGGAATTAAGGCCGGCCTTGAGAGTTACATGCCAGTGCTTCTGGACAACTTGTTGGTAAAACAAGCCACAAGACCAGAGGAGAGAGCTTCCCAGGAGGGGGGCATGGGCTCTGCCTCTGCAGGGAAGAGAGCCAAGTCCCACGGGGGGAGGGTGTGTTCCGAAGCCGGAGGGATGGTGGCAACCATCTTTGCAGACAGTACTCTTCCATGCTGGCCTAGGCAAAGGTCTCTATCCCTCCAAGCCTTTGGGGATTAGAACTCACACGCTCAAAGGACTGGCACAGTGCCTGGGACAATAAATGGTGGCATGTACTTTCATCACTGCTCATATTTTAGAATGAAGGAGGAGGCTCAGAAGAGAAACAGCAGGTCAGGGGGTCCCCCCTGGGCACCCCTCCTGGGTGCTTCCTCTTGCTTCCTAGAGGGCTGACCCACCAGAGCCTGGGTCCTGGGTGCTGGTGGATTTTCAGTCCTGGAGCCCGTCTGGTCTTGCAGTCCTGCCTCCCTCACCCCCACCCCAGCCGTGCCTCGCTGTCTGTCCTGGATTAATAGCTTATTTATGATACAGAATAAAAGCCAGACATCACCTCACTTCTGCTGCTGTGGCGCAGAGCAGCCTCCCCTTCCAGTGAGGGCTGGTTTTATTTTTCTTCTTCAGCAGTGGCTGGAGGGAGGATGGCCTGGGGATGGCCTGTGGTGGGCTGGTGGGTGTGGAGGGGCTGTGTGTGTAGGGCAGGGTAGGTCCTGGCCTCAGGCAGGGCTGCAGAGAGGCCCAGCCCGGGTGGGCTCTTGCACCCATGGAATTTCCCAGGCTCTGCTAGAGAAAGCCATCTCTAAGCTCAGCGTGTGGGCCTTGACCGCCTGTGAAGCCCTCAAAAACAGAAGCCCTGGATGACATTCATGTGCTGCTGTGAGCTCAGCAGCTTAGGAGTTGCCTGCCACAGGACTCGGGCTGCTTCTGTCCTGAGCATGTCCAGTGGTGAGACTCAGCTCGGTGTAGTCTGTCCCTACCCTCTACCCTGACCTTGGCCGGACTGGGGTCAGCTGTTACTAGAGGGATTCTGGGGGCCTCCACATCCTTTCCTTATTTCTAGCAAGGGTGGCTCAGCTCAGGAGAGGACAGGGACTGAGCAGCCCGTGAATGTCCCATCATGGTCCATACTCCAACCATCCTGGGGACCTGTCATGAGTCTGAAGAAGAGGACCAAGTGTCTATAAGCAGTAACTCCAGCCTATAGGCCACGAGATATCCCATGCCATGGTTGCCATGGCAACAGTTTCAGCATGCTGAATGATGAAATCAGTTGGCTCCTGGGGGCCATCCTGGGAGCCCCGGGGCCTGCAGGGTGGGATGAAGAAGCAGGTGTTTCTGAGCTTCCTCTGTGGCATGGGTTGCTAAATATCATTGCATCATTCATTGTCTTCCCTAAAGCTTTGGAGGTCAGTAGCCCAGCTGGTGGGATTTGAAACCCAGATGGAACATTCTAGTGCTTCTCAGACTCAAGTTACCAGGGTCTGTTCTCAAAGTATTAGGGGGGTAAAGGACTGCTTTTGTCCCCAAGTCTGCTCTGATTCATTGAAATGGCTTGAAGAAGATCTAGACTGGCTTCTTTGGAGAACGGGCTGCAGGTAAGGTTTTTTGTCAGGCATGGCTGTTCCCAATGCAAACCCTGCTCCCAACAGGTTGCTGAATGTCTCTATCAGTTTTTCTGTGAATCCAGCCACATATTTACACCTCTCCTCTGTCCCAACAAAGCCTGGCCAAGCCACTCTGACATCAGCCTCAGCTTCTCCAGCCTTGCAGGCTGCTGGAAGGGCTGTGGGATTGCTGTCACTGAAGTCCCTGGGTAGGGACACTCAGTGAAGCATGCCGTCTCCTGGACCCCAGCTACACTTGAGAAAAGCTGATGATTCATAAGGGCTACCTTGCCAGGGACCCTTCAGAAGGCCTGGCCCCAAAGTGCCTGCTCCAAGTGGCTGCGTGACAGAGCCGGTAGCTGGTGTGTTCAGTTCTTGTTCCCCTGCAGCTGATCTGGAAGAAAGACAGGTGGAGATGCCTAGTTAGAACCTGGGCTTGTGCTAAGAGCCCCCAAGGGCACAGAAAAAAGGATAAGGGTGAGTGACAGCTGGGGTGTGCGGGAACGGCATTCTGGGGGATCCCACAGTAAGGCAAAGGTGTGGAGGCCTCAGGACATGCATGGTTTCTGGTACAAAACAGGCCTGTGTGGCTCCTGGGTGGGAATTTGATTGCTAGTCATTCTGAAAGGAAAACAAAGAGCACAGAAGGGATGATAAGGTCTACGGGTGCCACAGCTTCTCCCACTGGGTGCTCTCGCCCATAGTTCACTAGCCTATGGTGGAGGCACAATCCTCTTAGTGTAATGTTCCCATCCTCCCAGGACACGCAGCACCCCTGGGTGAGCAGCCAGCTGGGCCTGCTCCTAGGCCTCCCCAAGACCCTCCACAGGCCTTGCTCCCTAGCTTCCTTCAACCCGTGTTCAGGTGTCACCTCCTAGAGCCTCCTTCCTGGACTCCAATACTTCGAACATCAACTTCTGGCTCTGTATTCTGCTTTGTTTCCTGCCTGGCTCTTTCCACCTGGGAGGCCCTGGTGCTGCTTACCCATTGCCTGGCTCTCCTCTCAGTAAGACAGTGGCTCCAGGCAAGGAGGAGGTTTTGGCCACGTCCCCAGCACCTAGGCTCGGGCCTGTCTGGTCGCTTTGATGAGTGAATGAATGAATGAATGAATGGATGAGTGAATGGTGTTGCAAAGAGTGAGATGCCCGTGAGCTATGCAGGGAGTGGGTCTCGGTACACATGCTTGTGTTATAATAACTGAGGAGCAGCTTTGGGGAGCTGTGTGAGTTGTGAAAGCTGGGAATGTGTGCGAGTGGTAGGTCCCTGGCCAGGACCAGCAGTGCTGCGTCTGCCCCCAGCCTCAGCCCCTGTGCAGAGGAGACTGGGGATGCCTGGACGGTCAGTGTGCTGTCAGGCCACTGTGGGGCTACAGCGGGGTGGCATGGGGCTCTGGGGCTTGGAGCCACACCTCTCCATTCTCCTATGCTCACTTGCTCTTTAGGAGCCTCCTCCTCGGCCACCACCCAATCTGTCATTCGCTGCTGCAGACCTGAGCATGTGTAGAGCTCAGGGGGAGACATTCATGCCTGTGATTTCTCATAGCAGAGGCGTGGCTCGCATCTAGCCATGGCAGTACACGTCTGGGCCAGGCTGCTGTAGGGCCGGGTCATTGGGGAGCCCTGGCTGGCTGGGACAGGGACTCTGGGGCTCTCTTCTGAGTTGGCCGCACATTTCTCTGGTGCTGCCCCTCCATCTGCTGGCTGGCGGTGGGGCATGGGGTTGGGCGAGTAGCGCCTCTGCAGGGACTCCTCAGCTCGGGGGCTGGCAGCCGCGCTGCCTTCTGGCGCTCGGAGGCTGCTTCCTGTCTCCTCGTCCTTAAGCCACAGTCGCTGCCAGGACCTGGGGCCAAGGAGGGAGCCAGGCGCAGCTCCTGCTCAAGCATGGTGGGCTGTGGTGGTGATGGGGGTTGGAGGGAGGGAGCTGCTGAACCATGCAGCTCCTGGGCACCGGGGAATGGAAACCAGGGTGGCCGCGGCCCTGAAAAGTCTGTCCTGACCCTGGCTGGGCTCTGGGGCGGAGTGTGCTGGGAAATGCGCCTCTGAGCACCGGTGGGTGTGAGCCCACCCTGCCTCTGCATGGTGGCCTGGCGCTGGGGTGTGGAGGTGGGGGTAGGGCTAAGTGAGCCCCCTCCATTAGGAGCCAGCCTTGGAAGACCGGACCCACTTACTACCTTTGTCATGTTCACTAAAAGCATCTGCAGAGAGGCACCACTAATCGCCCTCCGTCTGTGTCACAGACTTACCGTTTGGGTAGCAGTGTCCTCATTGACTGGCCGTTGGCCACCTACAGACTGTAGCCCCTCACCCTGCAGACCCTCACTGTGCTTGAGACAGTTGTGGCAGATTTTTCTTTCCTCACAGAGGAGGTGCGCCTTGCAGAGAGCCCCGAGATAGCAGCGAGGCACTGAGCGTGCCTGACCTGGAGGGTCCAGCTCACCCTGAGCCAGGGAGAGCTCTCCGGGTGTGGCCCAGGAGGCAGTAGTTCTGCACATTCCTGTGTGGTGTTAATGAGCATGGAGGGTTGGGGGCCAGCCACCACAGCAACTTCTGGGATACTGTGTTTGACAGTGACACTGGGGTCAGGCCGTGGGGGACCGGGAGGGCCTGACCAAGGAATGGAGGGAGGAGTCATCTCCCACTTACTGCGAGCCGGGCCCTAGGAGCAGTAGTCTCAGTCCTTATTTCACCTCATCCTCCCAACCCTTAGGCTTTGGAGGTGGAAACTGAGGCTTAGAGGCTCGTGTCATCCAGGTTGGGGCCCTGGGTATCTGACTCCTCAGTGCAGCCTTTCTCCCACTGGCAGAAAAGTCAAGTGACAGAGGGGTGTGTGTGACAATGTTTGTGCTTTAGTTTGGGCCTGAGGTCTCCCTGAAAGGACCATGTACTAAGTAAGGCTTGGTCCCAGCTTGTGATTTTGTTGGGGTAGGGGCAGAACATCTAGGGGGTGGGGTCTGGTGGAAGGAAGTGAGGTCATTGGGGGTGTGGCCTTGCCCTTCCTTTCTTCCTCGTTTTCTCTCTGGGATACTGTGAAGTTCTGCTTCACTGCAAGCCCCCATACAATGGACCCAAGTGACCATGGACTGCATCCTCTGAAACTGAGCCAAAACAAACCTTGTTTTTTGTTTTTAAGTTGATTATCTCAAGTATTTTATCACAGTTGTTGCAGAAACCAAACACAGTTTACTTCCTCCTTTTAAGCTGTTTTAGAGGCGAGGAGTTGTGTAATTATCACCTGCTTACGTGGGCAGGCATTCTGAGTGGAATGAACCTTCCTTTTTGAGAGAAGGACACCATAGCAAAGCTAAATAACACCCACAAGTTAAAAGAGAAGGAAGTTGCATGTGGTCCAGAAACAGCTGGGAAGGTTTCCACCCCACCTTTTATCTGCATAGGTTCTTTTTCACCTTTAGAATCACCTCTTACGAGATTTTTCCCCTGAGGATGCTCAATCCCTGTGTCACCCCCTCTCCCTGATACCATGCCACTTACCGAGCAGGTCAAATCCAGGTCACAGTGAGCCAGGAATTAGAAACAAACCTGCCCGCAGTTCTGAATGTGGCTCCTAGCCCTGAGCTCACCACGTCCCTCCTGAGCCACTGGTGCTCCCAGGCATATTGGAACCATGACGGTGACAGTGATGGCAGCAGGTGTACTTATGTGGCCCTGCTTTGCTGCATGGTTGGGGTCTCTGTAGGTGCCCTGGGTTTATCACCATCTCAGAGCATCTCCACAGGGAAGGTGCTAATATAGTCCAAAGCACATGGATGCTAAGTCACTGCCCACAGTGACATGATTCAGGAATGGCTGAGCCAAGATGTGAGCCCAAGGACTTGCTGGCTCTGGAGTCTCTGCATTTGACCACCATAACCACTGCTATATTGCTTCCTGGAGAAGGATCGTGCTGCCGATGGGCTGGGCCCAGCAAACTCTTTGGCACAGCAGCTCCTGGGTCTGTGGAGTCAGGGCCTGGGAACTGAGGCCGCGTTGTCCTCCCAGGTAACCATGTGCTGCTCGCGGGAGCTCTCACTCCATCCACCCTTTGGGCTGTTCCGGGGGTTCTTGTGCTGCCCCTGTGGGACGTGGCAGAGTGGCCCAAATGAGGGCAAGCCTGACATCTTGGGCCCCATCCCCCGGGACTCTGCGCCCCTGCCTGTACCCAGGCTGTGCTGTGTGTGTGAATCAGCTTGAAGACTTCCTTTGGTGTGGGCCGAGGCCCCGGCTGCCCAGCCTCCAGCAGCGCTCCTGTGGTTGGGGCTGCATCAGGTTTGAATTATGCAGAATCTCGGCGTCTGCCAGCGTTCATCTGAGCCACGCTGACTCACGTTGGGTGGCAGCCCGGGTGCCCCTCATCTCTCTGTGAACAGCCTTGTTAGATGTAATTCACATAGCCATATAATTGACCCATGGAAAGTACACAGCTCATGGATATTTATTAAAATTCAGGGATATACGTGTAACTGTCACCACAGTCAATTTAGGAAGATGTTCATTACCTCACAAAGGAATGTGTGCCCTTTATTTATTCTTACCCTAAACTCTGGCACCCACGAATTTATTTTCTTTCTCTGTAGAGTCCCTTATTCTGGATAGTTCATTTATGTGCACCCGTGTAGTATGTGTCTTTTCTGTCTGACTGCTCTCACTTGGCATCCTCCGTCCTGTAGCGTGTATCACTGTTTCATTCCTTCATTGGCTGGATAGTATTCCACTGTATGGATATGCCGTGCTTCTGTTGATGGGCATTTGGGTTGTTGGTTTTGGCCTTTAGGAATAATGCTTCTATAAATATCCATCTATAAATCGTTTTTATTTTTTATTGCGTAACCTTGGAAATTGAACTCAGGGGTACTCTACTATGCAGCTACAACCCCAACCCTTTTAAAGATTTCTTAATTTGAGATTATTTCTTATTTTGAGATGGGGATTATAGGCACATTTTTTTTTTTTTCATGTAGACAGGTGTTTTTGTTTTTGTTAGGTGTATACATAGAGGTGGAATTTCTGGGACAACTATATGCAGTAACTATTTAATTGCTTGAGGAACTGCCCAGCTGTTTTCCAAGTGGCTGTCCCATTTTATACTCCCACCACCAATTTATGAGGGCTTCAAATTTTTCCACATCCTTGTCAAAGCTTATTATTAGGTTACTTTGATTCTAGCCATCCTAGTGGGTGTGAAGTAGCGTTTCACTGTGGTTTTTGATTTGCATTTCCCTGGTGACTTTTCACATTGAACATTTTCTTATGTACTTGTTGGCCACTTGAATATATTTCTTGGAGAAATGTGTATCTAGATCTTTTGCACAGGGGAGATAGCTCAGCGCCTGCCTGGTAAGCACAAGGTCCTGAGTTCTATCCCTGGTACAAGAAAATAAGTGCTCGCTTTAGTGTCATATATTAGATCCTTCGCCCATTTTAAAAATGGGTTATTTTTCTTTTTAATTATTGAACTGTAAGAGTATTTTTAGGTCCCTTACTAAGAGAGTAGAGGCTGGTTTTTGCGTCCTTTGCATTTGTCCTCCCCACTTCAAGCCTACGGCTGAGGGGTGCTTCATACAGACATGGGGGAAGAAGGGATTCAAGCCACCTTGAGGAGTCTGGGCAGGACCTAGAGTGTGGGAGTCTATATGGTGGGGCTGCCACTTGCTGGTCTTGAATCAGACAGCCATCCATGGCCACTGGTTTCAAGTATGAGCATCTACTCCTTGCAGTTTATATTGGCTTGAGCAACTGGGAAAAAGTGGCATTTACAGAGACAGGGAAAGCAAGAGGAGGAGGAGAGGGCCTGGGAGCCACACCCAGCGCTCTGCTTTAGTTCCAGGTGTTCAGGGGGGATTGAGGTTTCTATCACGGAGGCTATGGGATCATCCTGTGAGGAATTCTGGGCTGCAGATGTGACATGGGAATTATCTACAAACATCTTTCAAGCCAGGATTGGGACATGCCCAAAAGAGAGCATGGCTAGAGGAGATCAGGACAGAGGGACGGCCAGCTTTTGCTACTTAGCGCTCACAGGTAAGAAGCTTCCAGAAAGTGATGGCTCCAGAAGACAATCTGGATTAGTAAAGGGGCCACGAGACAGGGGGGTGATGAAGATAGCTGGTACTTTCTGCCGCAGGGAGTGGGGGAGCAGAGCTGTGGGGCAACAATTGGACAGGGATGGGAGAGGGAGTTACAAGGATATGGTGGTGCTGGACAGAAGGGACCAAATCCGGGAGCTGAGTCCTTGAGGAGGTGAGAGGGAGGGGACCAGGATGCAGCGAGGTGAGCAGCATCCCCGCCAGTGGGGAGTCAGGGGTTGCGCCGAACTGTGAGTCTGGGACGATGCTGGAAGTCTGGCCGTGTGGGACACTGGGACAGAGGCGTCCTGGAGACGTGTAGTCCCTGTGTGGCCGCTGGTTTCATGTGTGAGCAGTGGACACCTACTATGGCTTAAATACAAAGCATGACCCCCAGTGTGACAATGCTCAGAGGTGAGATCTGGGGGAGTCACTAAGCCGTCGGTGAGCCCAAAGCTGAATGGGTTCTATAGGCGGTGGGGTCAGGCTGGAGAAAGAGGTCACCAGGTTGGGCTTCCGAAGGAGATGTCCTGTCCCTGGCTCTTCCCCTTCTTCTGCGTTTCCTGATGGCCACGAGGTGAGCAGCTGCCCTCTGCCACGCCCTTCTGCTTGTAACCCACTTCCCAGGGACTAAGGCTTGGAAAGCATGAGCTGGGTCCTCCTTTGCACTGTGTTGGTTGAGTGCTTTATACCAGTGGTGGAAGGCTGCTAAGGAAGTGATGGATTTGTGTCTGTCAGTGTGGAGCGGGTGGATGGTTGGCCTAGAGAGAGGGAGTGGGTCATGGGTGATTGGAAGAGAATTATTGTACATGTAGACCAGAAGGTCCAACTGGTGAAAAGGCAGCTTGGGGCTTTGGGATCAGTGTGAGCTGTGGGTCGCCTTGGAGGGCTTAGTGAAGTTTAATACGGGATGAGCCAGAGACCGGGACAGTGGTGGGCAGCTCCCTGCAAGAGCATTTTCTGCTCCTCGGCTGTCTCCTCCCGTGGCCTCTCAGGACTGGCTTGTTCCCGCTGTGCGCTTGCCCCCTCACCTATCTGCACATGCATGCGAGTTGAGAATCAGTGCAGGTATACAGCACGTCCGATTTTCCAAATAATTTGGCTTCAGTTGCCCACTAAATAAGTGGAACTCCGCTTGGGCAAGAGGCAGCTACCGACGATCAGTGACACTTGCTGTTAGGTGCATGGCAGGTCGCAAAGGTGTTGTCAATTATCTGGATTAATATAGTCTCAGAGGTCTCACTGAGCTTAGTCTTGCTCTAAGTGAGCCCCGAGCTAAAACTTCTCACATTCATTGAGGGCTACAAACAGGCTAAGGAATGTGTCTAACTAATATGGGGTAAGCGGGCATTTGCTGGGTCGCACCGTAAGTTTACACATCCCCTAGTTGGCAACTTCCCAGGTAAAGGAACAAAGAACAGACAGGATGCTGCCCCCAGGAATCTGCTACCCTGTCTCCAGCTTGCTGGAATGACAAGGGGTTGCTTTCCTTAGACTTTGTTCTTTTTTCCTCAGGACAGTAAGCTTCCGACTCAGATCAGTACACAAAGCGGACACTTCTCCAGATGCCATGTGATTGCGTCTTCTGCAGGTATCCTGGAATCACATCTTGAAGTTGGGAGGCTTTCTGCTAGAGAAATCTAGGTTGGAAAACTTCAGAAAGCATGGCTTGATGGGGGGTGGGGGCTTTGGATGAAGAGGCACAAACTGTCTTTATCACCCAAACTGTGTCACCAGCCATATTGGAAAATTCAAACAGCTCCCCCCTGACGCTCTGAATCAGCCCCATACCTCCCAGAGAGGGCACCTCCAAAGCAGGTACATGAAAGGGAACTTAGCGTAAAGCTGGGGTGACCAGGCCCGCCCGCTGGAGCATTGCCATGTGGAGGGACTGGCCACGGGCCCATGCAGTGTGTGGCTCTGTTAGGTATCATTAGCGAGTCTGTTTTATTTTTATGGCTTGAAGAATCTTTCTAGCGTGTATTTCCCACTTATGTACTATTTGCGAATGAGTAAGGAATGGGTGGAAAAAGATAGAGCTGACATTTATTTTCCAGCTTACCAGAATTTATTTTCCGCTTTTTTCTTGATGTTTTATCCAGAAATTTGATTTGATTTTAGAGCTTTAAAATTAGCCACTACTTTGCAGAAATATAAACATCTCATAAATCGAGAGATGGGAATAATTTAGTGAGGAGGCAGGGAGCCAGAAGGTTCTCTTTGCCAGGCTGTCTGCCCTGCATGGTGCCTGGTTTCCTGGCCAGGGCAGGGATTCAGCGGAACTTGGGCCAAACCTCTCACTGCACGAAGGAGGAACACGAGGTCCCCAGGAAGGGACTGGGCTGGAGCTGCCCAGGTGGGTCACACTTTGGAGATCTTAATGCAGTTTAGTAATGCCTGGATTCAGGTGTGTGAATGCAGCTTGCGTTGCCATCATCTCTCTGGAGGACCCAGAAAAAATGCGTGCAATGCCGTAAGGCCACTCTCTTCAGAGGCTCTGTCCTTGGTCCCTGGGAGTGTGTGCATGGGCTGTCACAAAGAAAGGTGGAGACTTGTTCCCATATTGCTGAGCACTAAATAGTGAACAGGGCTGGGAGGGGAGAAGCAGATTCTCCTGGGGTGAGGGTGAGGCTGGAGGCAGGGAGGCTGAGCAGGCCTGGGAGCTTGTGGTTTCTCTCTGGTGGGGCTAAATGCATGATCGAGAGGGTCTGTGTGGGGCCGAGAATCCTTCAGGCATGGTTCTGGGAGGTGGCTGGGCTGTAAGAGGGACGCCTCCTCTCCGGCCTTGTGCTGCCCAACTCCTGGTTTTGCACATGCAGAGTTGGGATGTGAGCGGCCTTGCTGTGCGGATCAGACCAGACAGAGGCCCGGGAGCTACCCATGGGACTGGGAAGGGACTGCTTCCAGTGGCCAGAGGGGCAGGAAGGGGCTCTTGGTGACCCAAGCTGACTGGGTGGTTCTGAGCCACACGGCCCTGAGCTCCACATCTGGTACTGATCCTCTCTGGGTGACTTCGGGCAAGTTACTTAACCTTTCTGACCTTCTGTTTCCTCATCCATGAAATGGGTCTTGTATTAGTGCCTATGTCATAGAGATGTGAAGGTGAAATACTGTAAGATGATATATGTCAACATAAGGGCAGGTACTGTTATTAATAATAACAGGGATTATAAGACCACCTATGAAGTGTGGAATGATGCAATGTATATTTCCTCTCAGCAAATTTTAGGAGGGTTCTACTTCAAATGCGTTGCATTGTAAGAGTGAGGGAAGGAGTTCTCTGCCACTTGAAGCAACCAAGCAGAAGCTGGAGGTGCCTTGTTGGATTTGCTGTCAAGATAGGAAGCCTCAGACTGAGACATGCATGATGCTCTCAGGAGGTCTGTGTTCCATGACTGTGGGCTGGAAGGCAGTATGGCTCAGCCTGTGCTGTCTCCATCATTCTGGAGCCTGCATCCTTCTGAGGGGTCACACAGACCCATCAGGCACGAGGCAGGAAGCTGGGTTTGAAGGATGCTAAGTCCCAAACAGGGGAGGGCCAGGGCTGGGGTCCTGTGTGTGGGAGAGGCTGGTGGGGTCTTCTGCCTGCTATCTGGAGGAGGCAGACAGGTGGGAGGCACCTGGGCCAGCCTGACTGAGCTGGGGTAGGTGGATCAGGCCAAGATTGTCTCTTGTTTTGCTTGTCCTAGTGTGGCCTTCTGGGTAGCAGTCAGGCGCAGGAAGGAGGGCAGAATGGATAGCTGTGAGCCTTGCCGGAGGGTCTCCTCTCCAGTGCTCCCAACCACAGAGCTGCAGTAGCTCTGGGGGGCTTCTGTGTTGCATCCCGGGAGGCGGGCTTCCCCTTGGGGCACTCTGCTTATCTAGGCTGTACAGGACCACAGGACCACAGAGGAAAGGTCCCCTTGTTGTCTCTGGTGGCAGACTACAAACGTGGCTGCGGGCTGGGCCATACCGCCTACCACATACTGTGCATATGGTCAGGCAGGATGGAGCTGATGCCCTCTGTTCAAATGAAACTTTATATGGCACTCCACAGGTACAAGGCACAGCAAATGTGGCCATGCAGCTGTGTCCTTCTCTTCTGTACCTGCCTCGGCTCAGATTTGTCATGTGGCCGGCAACTCTGGGCTTGGGGTTTGGGCTGATTTTCCTTGTGACCGAGAATCTGATGCATGCCTTTTCTTTGTGAAGGCCCCTGAGACTCGAGGTCACATCCTTCATCTAGTCACCCTAGACACCTCTAGCGATGAGTGACTTAGACTGCAGGCTGAGCTTACTATTCTGTTTTTCCCTGTGAAGGGCATGCAGCAGATGGAGAGTCAGAGTTGACCACTGATGACTCTGTGTTCTGTGTAACTTTGGTGTTGGCTTTTTAACAGCTTCACCGGGAGTTTGCAACCATCGACTGTCAAAATGGTTTCTTGGGAAGTCGCAGACTCATTCCAGGAGCACTGTCATTTTCCTCAGTACATTTTGCAGCCTGATTGGGCCTGCGAAGGGGGTACAGAGGGTACCCATCTTGGCTTGATATAAAATGGTATTTTCTGTCACCAACAAATTGGAAGAGGCATAAAGAGACTGGCTATTGCTGGGGTGCTGTCCAGTGGTCTGGAGCAGAGGGCTCTCTAACGTGCACCTTGGAACAGGCTGAGCTGGGGAAATGGGTAGGACTGAACCATGTCAAGGGGCTGCTTTAGAATGTGAGCTCAGCTGTGGGTGGTGGGTGGCATGTGCCTGAGACCCTAGCATCCTGGTGGCTGAGGCAGGAGAGTTGAGTTGCAAAGTTGGAGTGTAGCACGGGCTATGATGTAGCAAGTTCAAGGCTAAAAACTTGCCTTGCAAAGGAGGTTTAAAGTGGAAATGGAGAAAGTCCAGCCAACTTACAAAAGTGTTTTTTTCATTCACTGATTTGCGTTCACAGATGTACTCCCAGGGCCTGGTGTGTTGTAGGTACTCAATAGATACTTGTTGACTGAGTGAACAAATTTAACGAGTACTTTTTAAAAGTATTACCTACTATTTTCCATGCACTAAGGTGAGCAGGGTGGCCTCACCACTTTATGGGGGAGAGGGTGGGGGGAGGGAGAGAGAGAGAATGTACGTGTCTATGCACACAGGGACATACGTGTCAACACACATCTATTTATATGTTTTATTGGCCCCTCTGATTATTGCCTTCATTGGTGGCTAATAACACACTTACTGGGCTTGGCCAAGGTTATGTTTTTATTTCCGAGCCAACACCTGATTTTTTAAAGGCAGTATATCGGTACACGCAAAGCCTTTAGATTGGGAGCAGAGCCTGAGTTCCTGGCTCTTCCCCCACGCCCCACATGCACTCATCTACTTTAAATCTTGAACAACAGCACTCTGTGGGAGTGGAGGGCAGTGCCCACGCAGGGGTGCTTAGCCTTTGCCACTAGTTCCCCCACCTGTCTGCCGGGAGGTAGAGCCAAGTCCACCTGACAGGCTCTGGGTTGGAAGGCAGAGCCTGGGTGTGTTCACATCCCATGTGGCCGTGGCTTTTGTGCCTCCCCTCCATTTACAGCAATGGAGCCCTTTGTTCAAATGAAACTTCATATGGCACTCCACAGGTACAAGGCACAGAAAATGTGGCCGTGCTTCACTTGATTTGGGGAAGCCTGGGGGTCAGCTACCTGTCCCTCCCCCACTTCCCTGCCCCTCCCCCCTTTCCTGCCCCCTCCCTTCCTGGCATCCCAGGGCTCTAAGTCTGATTGCCCAGGGTCTGGAGGAAGAACAGACACACATACATGGTCACATGTTTGCAGGCGCAGATGCCACCCCTGCCCTCCCCTGTGTTCACGCCTCTCCTGTCTCCCCTTCGGCAGGCCGGCCTCATCCGCACGGACAGCACTGACTACTTCATTGAGCCTCTGGAGCGGGGCCAGCAGGAGAAGGAGGCTGGCGGGAGGACCCACGTGGTGTACCGCCGAGAAGCTGTGCAGCGGGACAAGGGAGAGCCTCACCCAGACCTTCACAATGAAGGTAGGCCAGGGGTAGAGGTCCTAAGTGCCACCTCTGTCCACACCCTCAGGGTGACTTCTGGCCTTAAGTGCTCAGTGCCTGACTTCGTTCTTCTCATCTGTACAATGGGGCTGGACCATAGTGCTTCAGTACCAGTGGTGACATTGGGGGTTGCCATTCCTGGCTATAAAGCCCACCTATGTCTTCCACTGTGGTTCTCGGGATGCCAGGTATCTCTGAGGGGCCCAGTGTTGCTTCTCAAGGTTGTTTCTGTGCCAGGGCAGAGGCGGAATGACTCAGTTAATTCTTCCCCTACACACCAACTCCGTACTGAGGGAGCTGCAGGAAGGAGGTCCCGAGGACAGGAATTCCAGCATCTGGGCAGCAGGGTTGGCTGTGTGTCCGGCAGGCCATCTTCATTCCTGCCCATGATGTGGCCACCCTGTGACCCAGACAGGTTCCTTAATGGTTCTGAGCCTCGTTTTCCTAAATAGTGGAGTGGGATGAGCAGGCCCCTGAACAAGGCTGAGAATGCATGTGGCAGCTGGCGTAGCACCTTGGGGGTACCCACTGGCATGCTATGCATGGTGGGAATCTCCTGGAAGGTGGATGCACCCTGCCCTGATGACCAGTGTGGGAACCTGAACACCAGCGACACCCAGGACCCATGCCTGAGCGGGTGAAAGGGTGCGCATGGTGGGTACTAGTCCTGGGCAGGTGGCCAACATCCCAGTGGAGCTTAACTTTGTCACCAAGCCCCTCTGGCTCAGAGGCTGTGACGTAGGTCTGGTGGAATCTGGTGATGAGTGGGCCGCACCCCTATGCCATGCCCTGTGGGCTTGTCCCTTGAAGGAATGCCTGGAAGCCAGCTGTCCCCAAAGACAATTACTGCTCTGAAGCTCCAGCTGCTCTCCCAGTGTCGCTCACAGAAGGGGCAGACGGTGCTACAGTCCTCGGCTGGGGAGCAAAGGGCTGGGCCAGTGGCCTGAGGACTCTCTTGGGTCACTTCAGGAACCAGATGGCAGGGCCTGGGATCCCTGCACTGTGGCTGAACAGAGTGATAAGTCTCCTGTAGACTGTGTTTGATTTGAGGCCAGTTCTGAACCAAAAGACCATGATTTGCCCTTCTGAGGAGAGGCCTTGGGGAGGTGCAGCTACAGGAGCTTGAGTCTGGGCCACTTGGTGGCCGCGGGGAGCAGTGGACTGCAGAGCTGGGGTTCAGGCTCAGGGAGGCTTGGTGTTCTTCATCCGGCCTGAGGCTGCTGCCTGAAACTGCTGGGGGCAGGCTGTGGGGTTTGGTCCACGAATCCTGGTCTCTCCTTGGAAATACTGGCAAGAATTGGTCATTCCTGGATACCCATGGCTCAGAGAAGTGTCCCAGGGTTCAGGACGGCGTGATGAGCTCGAAGGAGGCCAAAAGTCCCTGCCTGCTCTGCTCTGCTTCTTGCATGAGGGATGTCTCTGAGCCGGCTGGCACCGTGGCCTTCCAGGGCTCCCCCTGCCAGGGCACCCCCTCTGCCTGTCCCATCCAACACAGGCACCTCCCCCATAGTCCCACGATCTTGGGATGCCCCTGACTGGACCCCCCCCAAATTTTGAGGCCCTGGTGGGCAGACTGCGAGGCGCCGTCATCTCTGGGTCTCTGTGTGGCTTCTGCTCTCATGAGTGGGTCACAGTCAGGGAGCGGGCAGGATGCCGCAGCTCCGTTAGATGCAGCTACAGCAGGGCTGTGTGACTCCTGGCTCCAAAACAAGAGGTCCAGTACACACTGCCAACTTGGGGTGCAGCAGGCTGCCCCTGGGCTCTCAGGCGTGGCCTTGGCTGCCGCCTCCTGAAGAGGGCACGTGGTCGCACATACCCATCCACCGTTGTGACACACCGGTGCACACATCACACCCCTACCTCCACGTGCAGCTGCGCCCACTCACACCCCCTTACTTTTCTTGCACACTAACAGGACCACCCACACACCCACGCATCACACTCTCACACACCCCATGCACACGCACGCACATGCAGACCCCGACTGTGCACGTACTCTCACACATTCCCACACACCTCTGAGGGGACACGCAAAGGACTTAAGCAGCTCCGTCCTCAAGGGCACGGCAAGCCAGAGTTCCAAGACAGAATCCTGTGCCTGGGCCTTCCAGGGGCTCAGCAGCTCCTGTGGGCAGCCCCTGCCTTCCCTCTGCTGCTCTCCGGGTGCCCCTGCCCTGAGGCTGCCCTCTCCTTCCACCCAGGCTGTTCTCGGTCACCTTCCCCCCATCCCCCAGGCAGCAGCTGGATGTGGTCAGCATGTGTGTGTCTGTGGTCAGGGCTGTTGCTTTTTAAAAAAACAAAGATATTAAAATTTACCATTTTAGTCATGCTTAAGTTCACAAAGCAGGGGTCCCCTGCTGTACTCCCCACCGCCCTTGCCTAATCACAACACCTTTCCATTACCTGCTGAGGGCAGTGGTACACACCTGTAGTCCCAGCACTTAGGAGGCTGAGGCAGGATTATAAATTTGAGGCCAGCCTGGGAACTAACAAGATCCTGTCTTGCAATGAAACAAAGCATTTCTACTACTTCCACAAAACTTTCCATATCCGTTGGTTGCTACTTCTGTTCCGCCCCCCTTCCCAGCTCCCTGGTTACTAATTATCACCTTTCTTATCTCAGGACTTCATACTTAGGACATTTCCTGTAAATGTACATTGTGTGGCCTTTTGTGACTAGATTCCTTCTTTCAGTATATTTTCAGGGTTCAGCTGTGTTATGGTCACTCCTTTTTAGGGCTGAGTCATATTCCTTATTTGAATGTGCTGCCTTTTATTGACCCATTCAGCTCTCTGTGCACATCTGGGGTTTCCTGGTCTGCCCGTCGAGTCGAGGTAATGCGGCTCAGAAATGAACATCTGTGCCCAGATTTTTATGTGGATGTAGACCTTGAGGCCTCCCGGGTGTGTACCTAGGAGCAGACCTCATGAGTCACATGGTAGCTCTGGCTTTGAGTTCTTGGGGTGCTACCAACTGTTTTCGCGAAGCAGCCCCATCACCTGACGTTCCTGTGGGGCCTTGCAGTTGGGCTCATCTGAGTCCCAGTGCTGCTTCCGCCCCCAGGCAGTGCCTGGTCTGGAGGGTCACCTGCTTCGGGCCTGAAAGACACAGAAGCCTCTGCGGATGATGTCAGCTGCACTCGTCCTCTGCTTCCCACTGCCCATTGAGAGGGAGGTCCGAGCGGCCCCAGTGTGGTGTGACAGAGGAGCGGGACGCTTGGGCTTCCAGCCTGGGCTCTCCTTGCTCACTCCTTGTGCAGCCCGGCTGAGTCTTTTTGGGCAGAGCTGGCAGGGAGGCCTCCAAGGGGTCGACCCTAGCATTCTGCTTGCAATGTTGAACCTCTGGGCACTGCTCACGTATGGGGGTGAGCGTCATTTGTCCTCTGTGGAGGGCTCCCTTGCCCCTTCTCCACCCCTCTTCAGCCCCTCCCTCTTTGCTCTCCAGTTTGTCTGAGCTGCTGGATTCGCTGTTAGACACTGAGACTAATTGCGCTCAAAGGAGCCATTGCGCTCAAAGTGTCTCATACTTTGGATCATTTCTCACTTCAGCGTTCTGGATTAGAGATACCAAGCTGGCGGTGGGCTTGAGAGTGGGACCCTCATCCCCACACTGCCCGCCTGCCAAGCACGAGGCCTCCTGCAGCCACCCCACGATGCGTGCTGGGGTGTAATAGAGGCATCTGTGTGTCCCCAGGCCCTGACCCCCTATCTGGGGGCCTCCAATACCTGTTGATAAGTGAGTATGATTAGAAACCAGTGCTCCAAGTGTCGCAGCCTCACTCTACCTCTTCTGTTCCAGCCTTCGGCCTGGGTGACCTTCCCAACCTGCTCAGCCTCATGGGGGGCCAGCTGGGGGACACAGAGAGGAAGCGGCGTCACGCCAAGCCGGGCAGCTACAGCATCGAGGTGCTGCTGGCAGTGGACGACTCAGTGGTTCGCTTCCACGGCAGGGAGCATGTGCAGAACTACGTGCTAACCCTCATGAACATCGTGAGTGTCCTGCGCCCGGGGGCGGGACCGGGCGGGCCGCTGGTGCTGAGTGCCCGGCTCGTGCTTCCCAGGAGGCCATGTGGGGAGTCACTGCTCACTCTTAAGCTTAGGCACAGCCTGGGCAGCAGTGTGCCAAGACATGGTAGGCTGAAGCTGGCCTGATAAGTACTCCTGCTGTGCCCCTCCCCATCAGCGGAAGTCTGTGGGGGACAGTGGCATGCACCCTGCGTTTGTACATGCAGGAGCCTGATTCAAGCCCAGTCTGGAGTCTCACTTGCCTTGGTGTTGAAGGGATGTCCTTGAAATTTATCCCTGGAAGGGGCTGGAGGGATGGCTCCGTGGAATGAGTGTTTCCCTGGCAAGCGCAAGGGCCTGAGTTCAATCCCTGGTTCCACAAAAAAAGAAAAGAAAAGAAAAGGGCTGGCAAGATAGCTCAGCGGTCTAAAGCGCCTCTCAGGGACCGCGGTTCGAGCCCCAACACCATATGCCATGCCAGCCCCTCCCCCCAGGGCGGGCTGAGCTGACCCCCCCCCCGCAAAGAAAGAATCCGTGATGTGTAGCGAGACACTGTAATAAATAAATGAATTTTTTTAAAAAAAAAGAAAAGAAAAGAAAAGAAATTTATCCCTGGAGAAAATGCCCAGTCCCGGCTGGAGGTTGGCTGAGGAGCTGACCGTCTCTAAGGAAGTTCTGGAGCTCTGGTGTGAGCCTTGGCTGGGTGTCCACAGGGCCTAGGCAGACGAGGGGAATGAGAGAGACAGGGTGCATGACGGGACTTATGGCAGGGCACAGGCCCTGGCTGATGTGAGGGGCTGCCACTGTGCTGTCCCGCAGAGATGAAGGGTTCTTGTCACAAAAGGGCCATTTTTGTTTTTTCAAGAAAAATCAGAAATGTATGTTTGTAAGGCAGGATTTAAAAAATTATATGGAAAATTTAGATCCAGACCTCTTAGTAAAAATTCCAGCTTTTAAATGTTAAAATTTAAAAACCACAGAGAATGCTGGACAAAACACATCTATAGGCCGGCCATAGCTGGCACCTCTGAGCTGAAGGAGCAGAGACCAGGGACACAGGAAGAAATTGCCTCACGGGAGAATTTGCCCTCCTCACGGGCCGCTAGAGGCTACAGTCGAGGCTGCCTGACTCTGTCTTAGTACCAGGAATGGAGCTCCGGGCCTCATGCTTGCCGGGCAGGGGCCGAGCTACATCCCTGACAAGGCTCGTGTACTTTAACGCTAGGAGCCTCAGACCTGTTTGAAGAGTGTGAAGAAGGTGCCCAGCCATTTTCTCATCCAGGCCCAAAGGTGACTCCGCCTGGGTCTGGTCTGCGACAGGATCAACCTGCTCTAGTGTGGGCGGTCCTCAGAGGCTCTCAGGGGCTTGGAATTGATCGTGACACTGTAATAAGGGGGCTGCCAGAGAACAGGCTGAGAGCGCCAGCTCTCACCCTGCCTTCCCCTCCTGCCTTGGGGACTTTGGAGGAAGTGTTGCTGATCCTCTTGAGTGTCCCCTTCTACACTTTTATTTATTTAATCAAAATTTTTGTTTAATAACTGCTTTTAGGTGGTGTGGCTTGAGCCAGGGCCTTGCATATGATCACCATCTGCTCTATCACTGTGCCACGCCTGCTGCCCTTCCATCTGAACTTTCATCTTTATTCCTGTCTACCTGGCTACCTATTTTAGTTTTATGAGACAGGGTCTCACTATGTGGGCCAGGCTGGCTTCGAACTCACAGTAATCCTCTTGCCTCAGCTTCGCAAAAAGTGGGCTTACAGGTGGGCATGCTGGGTATGCACCATACCTGGCTTTCACCTGTACTTTAAAGACAGCGTCAACAGTACTTACCATGAAGGGTTTAGGGTGGTTGGAAGAGGCACACGGGCATAGCATGGTCCCCTGTGTTCGAAGAAGCACTCTGGAATTTGTTGTTGGAAATGATGTGACTTTAATGAGATTGAAATGAGTGGCCGTGCCTTTCTCTCTGGGAACTGAGCAGTTGGGAACTATCAACCCACAGTTGCCCCCCAAACATCTGTAGAGAATAAAACTCCCTCTTCCCACACTGCCTGGGGTTCACAGTCTGGTCATGTCTTAGGCAAGCAGCTGCTGGGACCACAGCTCCCTACTAGCCCAAAGGGGAGCTTTGGTTCAGACGCTGCAAGTTGCAATGGATGAAAACCCAGCTCTATGTACATCAAGCTAATTTGTTGGCTCAGTGTCAAACTGCACTGGGGAGCAGTTAGAGCTGGTTGTAAGGACGCATGGATTCTGCTCTTAGGGCTCTTTCTCTCTCTGTGACATCCTAATTCTTTCTTTTTTTTTTTTTAATTTAGGACAGGGTGTACAGGGTCTCACTGCGTAGATCGGACTCATAGTGATCCTCCTGTTTATAGCCTCCCAAGAGCTGGGATTACAGGTGTGTGTGCCACCATGCCCAGTCTCCAATCTCAGCAAGTGGGGCTGGCATGGTGGGGATGGAACTCCCGGCCCCTGCGTCTGCCTAAGCAGGCACTTTAATCTGCTGAGCTATTTGACCAGCCCTCTAATTCTTTCTGACAGACTTCTCTACAAGACAGATTCTGTGTCAGCCCCACTTCTGGGGTGCACTGAGCCGGTGACCAAGTCTGGGGCGTGGTGGCACATGCCTGTAATCCCAGCTCTAGAGAGGCTGAAAACAGGAGGATCACTATGAGTCTGAGCTGCACAGTGAGACTCTGTACCAAATACATAAGTGGAAAAAAAAAAAAAAAGACAGATTCTGGCCTCTAGAAACAGAAGGTCAACTCCTATCCGCCTAGCTCCATGGCCAGAGTCACAGCAGGTTTTCCCTATTAGTTCCCAGGCAAAAATTCCTAGGAAGAACTCTGATTGGCCTAATGTGGATCATGTGATCACCCTTTGGACCAATCACTATGTGGCAGAAAAGAGCCAGTTGGTTTTCCAAAAGTGGAGAGGATCAGACAGACTTGGCCAGACACCCCATTTGTGTCTGCTACAATGTTTAACACTTCAACATCCCCATAGTTTTACACACTCATAACCCTTTTGAGTTCACTGTGATGGCTAACAGTATGTACAGTATTTAGCATGTGCCTGGCATACTGTGTAGTCTAATAATGTTTCCTCCTCTTCCTCCTCCTCCTCTTCTTTAATTTATGTATTAGGTGCCCTCTTACTACAAAGCTTGGACTTGTGGTGATCCTCCTGTCTCAGCCTCTCCAGCATTGGGATCACAAGCGTGTGCCACCATGCCCAGTTTGGGTGGCCGGCTAGGCATGCAGTACTGGGGACTGAACCCCAGGTCCTTGCCCTTGTCAAGCAAGTGCTTGGACTGCCGAGCTACCTCACTGGCCCTGTCTTGATATTATTTGTCTTTGTGTATATGTGTATAAGGTTACAGTGTGCTTGAGTCTCTGAATGTGAGTGCCTGAGGCGAGGGAGGGCCTTTGTCTAATCCACTGTGGGAGCCCTGATGAAATCCAGCTCATGAGCCCTGCTAGATGGTTGGGAAATGCGCAGTGAGTGGCCTCTGAAAGAAGCAGGTGATTGGCACCTCTGGCTATAGGAAAGAAGGGTGGCAGGGTGCCCTGGGCGGTGGCACATGGCATCCCTGGAGCAGCGTCAGAGCCATTTTCACCCAGGAGCTGGACTGGATCAGCTGGGCCCCTTTCCCTAGGTCTCCCTGTAGCTTTATCAGGGGTCTGCGTGTCCTCCATGTTCGTAAGTAGGAGCCAGTGTGTGGAGTGCTGGCTGGCCCTCGCTGCTCTCCTGTTGTCGGCCAGAGGGCTGGGCCTGTCTGCTCTAAGCTCATCCTCTCTCGGAGGCCTTGTACTGGACAGGACTGTCCCCAGCTGCTGACCCAGGTGTCAGGAAGGAAAATTGTGTTTGCCTTCTCATGTTCAACCCTAGAAAGCCTGTGAATCAAACTGACGAAAGACAGACGAGAAAGAGGGTTTGTTTACCAGGTCCTCCTGTAATGAGAGAGCTCCAGGAGTGACTCAGGGATGGTTGAAACTGGGGGCTAAATTCTCCTTGAGGAGGAAGAGAAGTGGAGAAGAAACTCCCAGGAGGACAGATAGGTTTCTTCAGGCCAGACCCAGGGGCCTGGCGGAGAACAGAAAGTTTGTGGTGGTGTTTGATTACGGGAAGCACCTCGGCTCAGGAGTCTTTAAGACAGGAAGTTGCCCTCAGGACATTTCTGTGGCCTTGTTTTCTAGAAGTTGCCTCTGTCAGTAAGAGGACCTCTGAGAAGGTTTTTTTTGTGTAAGACACTTGTTAAATCTCAAGTGTCTTCAGCTTAATATAATCTCTGCACTAACTCTGAGGTTCCAGGTGGATCCTCTCATCCAAGAGTGACCCCCGAGGTCCCCATGAGTGACCTTGGGAGATGCATGTGCCTCCTGCTGTGCAATTTCCTGAAGTTGTAGCCTGGGGTGGGACCCTACATCCCTGGGTTCTGGGTTATCATATGCCCTTGGCAAAGCCCCATGGAGACCCTGGCTGTTGGGTCTTAGCCCCCTTGGGGGCTTCCATAGGTGAGCTCAAGAGAAGAAGGTCTGCCATCCAGACCTGTGGCAAAAGATGAAATATACCTGAAGGCAGAGACAGTGGGGTGGACAAGACTTTGTTGGCCAATCAGAGTTTAGGAGCTTCCCTTGGAGACAGGAAAGGTTTTTATTTTTATTTTTTTTTTTTTATTTTAATGTATGTAGTATAGGGTCTACAGGGTCTCACTACACAGATCAGACTCAGTGATCCTCCTGTTTTCAGTCTTCCAAGCACTGGGATTGCAGGTGTGCACTACCACACCCAGTCTTAATCAGCTGTCTCAGTGCCCTGGGGGAGGGCAGGGTGGCCCAGTACACCAGGGGTGGAACTCTGGTCCCTGCGTCTGCCTAAGCAGGCGCTTTAATCTTCTGAGCTATCTGGCCAGCCCTAGGAAGGGGTCTTTTGATGAGTCATGAAAGGAAATAGTTTCTTCCCACTTTTGAATCTTGCCTAGGTCGAAATGTGATGAGTTCAGAAGGGCATGGTAAATCCCTCAGATCTGGAGCTGTGAGACTGCCCGGAGGTGCAGAGGGGAAGTAGGATGTTTTCATAAGCTCTTGAGGCCCTGGATGTGTGCCCCACCTGTCCTTCTCAGAGCCCCTCCCCATATGTGCAGAACTTTAGTGCTGGAAGGAGGTTAGCCCAACGCCCTCTCCAGCTCTCTTGGCTGAAGTTCCTGTTCTGACTTTTGACTCAATCTCTCACCATGACATAGCAGAGTCAAGAGACCTCATCGGCTTCCCTAAAGACCATACCACAAGGGTCTGCCCAGAAGACTTCCAAAAAGTGGGTGAGAGGGGTAGCAGGTATCTTCTCTGAGCTTCCTAGGCTGGGTGTGGGCTGTCTTGTTGCTGGTTTGCTCTATAAGTCAGGACCGGGGGCCTGCCTGGCTATAGGTGAGATAGAGTTCCCCGTGAAGCCAGGCTCCTGAGGACAGAGGCACCTGATATGGGCTGTGGCTTGAGCAGCTGTCACTTGCAGATCATGGGGATCTGCTGTCACGGGGATACACAGACCACATGGGCTGTGGCTTCTGGGACAGGTAGGTGGATGGGTGGCTGCCCTGGGGACCAGAAGCTCATCCTGTCTATTGTGTAGGAGCTGTTATCTGGCTGGGACATTTGGATCATGGATTTCCCTAGGGCCCTTTGTGGAGCCAGCAGAAAGGGTGTCTCTTTGCTCTCATCTTGGAGCACCCCCTTGTCTGTGACCTGCCTGGTCCTGCTTTGAGGCCAGGGCTGGCCTGGCAGGATCAGGGAGGAGGTCTGATTCTCAGGATGGATGGGCCCATTGTGCGCACATGGAGGCAGGGCAGAAGCAGGTGCCGCAGTCATTGTAATACAGGGAGAAAAACTGATCTCGGGTGGGTGACCTCCAAATGACATAGGGGAAAAATGATCTCCCAACCTGACCTGGACAAGTTCGTGTTCTCTAAAACCGAAGAATGAATTTTAGGAACCAACAGAGGTTATGAGCAGAATATATTTATTGAGGGAATGAAAGCTCCTGTCCGAGAGAGGGACAGGAAGGGGGCCCGAGTGGGTAGTCCCCAGCTGTCTCCTCCAAGGACTTGTATAGTGTAAAACCATGTGGGGCTAAGGTGGAGAAAATGGGAACTTGCCTAGGTGGATGTGGGGTGGGACAAGACTGTGGTCAACCGATGGGATTACAAGCATCATTGCTCAGGTAAAATTAAGTGTGGGACCAAATGGGGAAGGGAGTCACGTAGCAAGCAGCCATGAAAGTAGAATAGGACTTCATCTGGTGGTCCTCAGATAATGACTCTTCCGGGCTTTCTCAGGTGAGGATCAATCCCAGATGCTAATCTTTAGGGAGGTGAGCGTCTGTTTGGTCTTTGGTCTTTAGGTCTGGCTCACAGCAGGAGCACCCGTCCTTCCCACAGTTGTAAGGTATCTTGTCCTCTGTGTTATCTCCTTCAAGGGCCTGGCCCTGTCTGACTGCCTGTAATATTTCTATCTAATTTGGCTGCCTGCAATAATTGGACAGCTGTCTGGGGGCAGTTAGGGGTGTCCTGTCTTCCATCTCCCTTTGTAGCAGTATGGGGATGTTCTACAAATAGTCACAGCTCTAGATGATAGAGAAGGACCCCACCTCATTCCTCTTTCACCTGTTGGTAGGCCTCGGATGGACTTGTCTTGCTCTGTGCCTCAGTTTACCTTTATACTAGAAGTCCTTAAGACTTCTTCAACTCTCAGGACTAGGAAACCACACAAGCCCTTGGAAACAAAAGGGCTGGTTGCTTTCAGTATTTAGTGAGCACCAGTTGTGTGCCTGTTATCACACACAGACTTTGACTCTGTAAGCTGTGCTCTGGCTATGAAAGCAGCCCCTAGGCCCCTGGGATAATTTAGAACCGCTGGGGATGGTGCTGAAAAGGCATAGGGCAGGCAGCCATGCCTGCAGACTGGAGCACAGAGGAGGCCCTCTGGAGGGAGTCAGAGTTGAGCCAGCCTTGGTGGAGAGGGGAATGGGGCAGAGCAGTGGGACTGAGTGGGCATGGGCTGGGCCGGCAGGAGAGGGAGGCTGTGCGGGGCCGGTGGCCGAGGCCGCAGAGCTTCTCCAGTTAGCTGGGCGGAGAGTGTGTGGGACAGTAGCACAGGCTTTTGCATGGAGAAGCAGGAGGAACAGTTTCTGATGTGGATCCCTGGGTGGTTTAGGAGAGGATGTCCCAGAGGCTGGCTGAGGCTGGGTGGGCCTGCGGAAGGGCCCTGGAGAGGGGCTACGAGGCCATCTGCAGCTGTCACGGCATCATCCCGGCGCCTGCCTTGCGGCCATCATGGGCTGCACAGGTGGCTTCTTGGCTCCTCCCCATTCAGCTCTCTGTGCCGGGGGAGCTAAGCTGAGTCTTCACAGCCCGTAGGTGGCAGAGCCTGACTTAGAACCCGGGTCTGTCTGGTTCCAAGACTTACGCCCCTTTCCTCACTGCTCCCGTTGCAGAACTTGGTGACAAGCTCCTCTGGGGAGACGAGGAAGTGAGACAGTGGCTGCCTAGCTGGGAGGAGAATGCTGCAGCTTTCTAAGAGTGCTTGTCTGCCCCAGGAGCTAGGCCCCCAAAGCTTCTTTCCTGCACCTGCTCCTGGTCTTGGTTTGCGGCTGTGCCTGTGCCTGCCAGGTGCTGGTGTGCGTCACCTTGGGTGTGAATCCCTCAGATCCTCCTGGGGCTTGGGGCTGGAGCAGAGGGAGGAGAAGAGACACAAAGGGGCCCTTTTATCCTTCTTCATGCAGTCAGTCTGTAGCCCAAAGCTTCTGGGCTGTGTTTTCTCTGGGACCCCTCTTGGCAGCCCACCTGTCTGGGAGATAGACCCCCTGCCCGCCTCCCCTGGCTGACAGTACAAAGGTGCTGGGGCTGGTTTCTGAGGAGACAGTGCCAACCAGAGTCCTCCCAGCTGCTATCTGCATCGGAGCCCTTTCCCATCGTGTGCAGCTCAGATGCCTGGTGCCCCTCCTCGACCCAGGAGGTTTGGTGCAGATGGCTGTCACTCTAGGGCCATAGTGGCCTCTGCTGCAAAGGTGACACACTGTTGGCACATGCCGTGTTCCATATCCATCATGAAGGCTGCTTTGGAGCAATGCAAAATCTCCTTTCCTGTTTGTCGACAGAGAGCGCGTTCTGCCACACCTTTGCTTCTACTTGCAAAGCAGCTCATTTTCCCCGACGCTGGGAGAATTTGCACCCTCCTCCTTGCCCTCCTTTTAGTTCTTTTTTTCATCTCTGCCCCCCAAACCTTCCATCATTTTCGCTTATGGCAAAATCTCCTTTGCTTTAAGGCAGCAGCTTGTTTTCGTGGGGGTGGGAGTCAGGCAGGGCCACTTGTGTGTTAAGCAGGTGCTCTCTGTGGGCTGCATGCCAGGGCAGCCAGCACCTCCTATCTGGCAACACTGGCAATAGCTAGAGATTATTTTTTGTTGCCACAGCTGGAAGAGGTGTGAAGCTACTGGCACGCGGTGAGTAGAGGCCGGGGTGCCGCTCAGCGTCCTGCAGGGCACAGGACAAGCACCAGCCAGAGTCAGCGAAGTCCACAGCAGAAGGTGTGAAGGACCACTGCGCTGGGGAGTTAGCTCTAGTTCCTGCACATAGGTATTTACATTTTCAGGGTATCAGGCAGGGAGCAGAGTGTGCTGCAGAAGAAAGAGCAGATGCCCCCCCCCCACAAATGACGTAACAATCATGCGTAGCCTTCGTGGATGGAGAGAACTTTGTTGTCCACAGCAGGCCTCCTTATGCAGCATCCTATCTGACAGACTGGAAGGGAGACTCCTGGGATGCCTTTTCTGGGGCGAGGTAATGGCCTCCCAACGCGGAAAGTACATATTTTACACCAGGTCGTGAACCTGTGGCACGCATGTTATTGTGCTTTTTTTTTTTTTTTTTTTTTTTAAGACAAAAGCGTTGGCCAGATAGCTTAGCAGATTAAATCTTCTGTTCAGGAAGATGCAGGGACAGGGGTTCAATTCCCAAAGTGCCCTGCCAGCCCTGCCCCTGGGGTACGCTGAGACAGCGATTGAGACTGGGTGTGGTGATACAAGCCTATAATCCCAGTGCTGGGAGGTTAAAAGCAGGAGGATCACTACAAGTCCATCTATGTAGTGGGACCCTGGAAAACCTACACTACATACGTTAAAAAAAAAAAAAAGACAAAATATGCTAGTGTAGAGTTTTTTTCTCAACTAAACCCTCAATATTCAGGTTAAATGGCTATGTCGGCCCTTGGCTGTACATAAATGGGTTTGGGGTTGCAGTTTGGCACTCAGTCCCTAAAAAGCTTGCCATCACTGTTCTAAGCGGACGGATGCCTTGGAGTATGCGCCGGCTCTGTGCCAGCCCCTCCTCCATACGCTTGGCGTCTGCCCTTCCCTCCCATCCTCTGCCTCTGTGAGCTGTTTCCTCCATACCCATTGGTGAACGAGTTTTGCCTCAGAGTGGTGAGCTCATTGGCCAGCAGGGGGCAGAGGAGGCAGAGTTTGGGTATTTCCAGGCCTCCACCCTGCCTCTGTTTACGCACAGGAAGGCTAGCCCAGAGCATAAAGGCTGCTGCGTTTTGTAAATAGGTCCTTGGGGATAAATGCCTAGCACTGTGGACTCGTGAAAGGGGCTCTGTTGGGCTGGGTGGATCTGTCCTCATGCTCTACGCAAAGAGCCTAGGTGGTGTGGTGGGCAAGCAGCCAGAGCCCAGGATGTGGCCCAGCCCATGCTGCAGGCTCCAGGCAGCCCTGGAGGCAGCTGCGTTTTTTGGACGCACAGTGCTGCTCTCTGGCAGCCCACACCAGCCTTAGAGATACTGGGCTGCAGTAACAAGCTTGGAAGAGGGTATCCATAGTGCCAGAAGGCCGGTCCCGAGACTTGGCATCCTCTCTCCACTGTCCCGGGAGCAGCGGCAGCCTCCAAGGCTGCTGAGGTCGGGCCTGCCAATGTGGCATCAGAGGGAGTGGAAGGGCAGGCCATCCCACTGCCTTCAAGTAACACCTCTCCCATTCTGTCCATGTTCAGAGGTGGTAACAGCCAGGGAAGACACACAGGCAGCTCAGGCCCTCAGGTGCCTGCGCCTGACCTCTGGCTGTGGTTGCCGCCCTTGGGTGAATGTCACGGTCACTTTGGGCCTCTTCTTTTACCATGAAAACAGAGAGCATATACCACTCTCCTCTGAGCCCTTGGCAAGGTGGCTGGCTGTAGGCAGACTGTAGGAACGAGGCTGGCCATGTACAGGAGGAGCCTGAAACATCCAATAGAGCCTGGAACGTTTGGAAGAGGGTACCCAAACGGCAGACAAGAAAAGAAACAAATAACCCTGTCACTATGGAGGGTGTTAGAGGGACATAGGAATCAATAGGGGGACTCCCACTTGCCCAAACTGGGACCATTTAGATAACAAAATTGTTGTAACTCAAAAAGGAGACAACGAGGCAAATGTCCAAAAAGAAAGTAGCACTTTATTTTAGCTGGTACCCAGCGGCGAGCAGCGGACTCTCTGCAAGGTTGCAAAGAGGCGCGCCGAGGCAAGGCAGGTACGGGTATTTAAGCTCAAAAGCCACAAAGCAGGGTGGGGTCCGTTACCTGGGACAGGGCACTTGGCAGGGTCAGAAGTTTCTGCTTCTGACCATACTTAGTACATAGTAACGCGGATGTTCGTTAAGGGAGGGCACAGGTGGGGAGCTGGCGCATACAGAACAGGAACACAGCGTGTGGGAAAGCTAGAGGAGGTCATAGCTAGGGCAAAGATGGAGTCACTTTGGGCAGGTTACAACATTAAACTACAAAGTGAGCGGTCAGCCTGGGTATGAGAATCAATCAAGGCAACTGAAAGACCAAAGGGTTACATTTTTATAACAGGTAGGTACAATCTTAGAACAAGCAATTGCAATTTGTATTAATCACACAGATTGGACATATTGTGTGGTTTGGTGATTGAATAATGAATAGTTATCATGGGAACTTACTGAGCTGCATAACAACACAGGGCTGACCTTCTGAGTTCTATGACAGCACAATGGTGGCTGGATGCGAAATGGAGCTATATATTTAATAATTAACAGTTGTGGTGGAAACTTAGGGAGTCATATGACAACACAGTGGTGTCTGGATACAGAGTTACATAGGTTTTAATAGAAACATACAGAGTTGTATAACAAAATAGCTGTTCTAGTTACAAAATGGAGATGGTTACACAGGTTATAACAAAAATAATCCCTCATTGAATTATAGCTCAAAGAGAAAGCAAATATCCATGAACTCATACGATCAGTAAAAGAGTGTGGGAGACGAGACAGATTCCCTGGGCAGGGGAATTCTGACTAGCTTGTGCAGGCTCCGCACTCTGAAGCAGGTGGGGTTTAACCCCTGCTCCTACAAGCGGGTGCAGAATGACCTTTTCCTAAGAGTTCTATATGGGAAGTGAAAAAAGGGGAGTAAATTTATGGTGAAGAAGCCTGAAGCACTGGCACAGCCAGGTGACCACAATGAGCATCAACAGGGCGTGTTCATGTGACTGCATGAACTCTGGACGCGGCATGACAGGCATATGCTGCACCTCTGTGGGCTTCACCTCCAAATCCATAACCCCAGTCTAACTGTGAGAAAAATATCAGCCACACCAAAATCAAAGGATCGTCTACAAGACGACACCTGACCAGTACGCACTCCATCGAGGCCATCTAACACCAGGAAAGTCTGAGAAGCTGTCACAGAAGAAAAACAGATCCGAGAAACTGAAGGAGATGTCCATGCATCGATGTGGGTGGACTATAGTTACTACGAACGTGTCAGCACGGCTCGTCTGTTGTGACGAGTGCTGCTCGGTGATAGCAGGCGTTGATCATGGGGACAGTGGGCACCGAGCCCCGGCGAAGTCGAGTCTCTCCTCTACCATCCCGGCAACTTTCCTGCAAATCCCAAGCTATTCTAAAATGCAAAAGTTGATTCCATGTTGAATAACTCTTCTCTGAAATGTTTGGGACCAGAACTGTTCTGGAGTGTGGAATGCTGGGACATACGTGACGAGGTGTCTATCAGCTATCCTGACTCAAGTCTAAACAGGAAGTTTATTGACGTTTCATAATCCCCTTAGACACAGAGTCTAAAGGTAATTTCATACAACATTTTTAGCAAGCCTGTGTTTTGACTGCGCCCTGTCACATGAGGTCAGGGGAGGCTTTCCACTTGTGGCATTGTACGGGCACTAGTTTTGAGTTTTGGAATATTTTAAATTGCAGATCTTTGAATTAGGGCCGCTTAGCCTGTAATTATAAAGAACAGGGGGCTAGGCCTTCCAGTGCGACAGGTGGCTAGGAGGCTCAGCATGGGGTATAGGAGCCCCTAACGGCAGTTAGTGTTCCGGCTACTGTGTGAACACAGGTGGTTACTATCCCCGGGTTGGCTAGCTCAGCCCTGGGTGGGGGAGGGGCATCCCTAGGAGAGAGGGAACTTGCGGCTTTCAGAGACTTCGTCTTCCACGGGGCTTCCCTTCCCCTGCTCTGCCAAAGAAAGGCTGACGGTCTTGGCCTGGCACAGGCTGCTAGCTGTATCATAGGCTCCCTGAGACTGGGTCACCCGCCCATGTCAGCCCCAGCCTGAGGCCCAGCATTCTGCCTTAGGTACTGAGCCAGGCCCCCCCTTGTTCAGGAAAATAGATGCAGAGCTTCCCCAGTGTAAGCCATACTGAAACTGTGTGCTCTTGAGGCCCCTATTTAACCTGTCTACTCTTCCTGTAAACCTGAAATCATCTCTAGCTTCCATAATGCCTAACACAATGCAGATGCTTCGCAAACAGTTGTTACACAGTACATTGTTTGAGCAGAACTGGCAAGCAAGACCCTACATGTATTTCATATAATTTTTATTTTTTCAGTGAAAGGGGTTCAATCCAAAGTTGGTTGGACACACAGAGGCAGAGCTGTGGAAACCAACCTTGGAGGGCAAGATCCTGGTGCTGGTCGCATGTTCCAGCCACCAGAGGGCGGGAGATGTGAGGAAGGCGCAGCCTGAGGCCACCCCTCCCCATATCCCAGTGACTCCTGCTCTCTGGGGACATGCAGTGGGTTAGCATGGACACGGAGGCATAGAGGGCACCGTGCCTGTGAACCCACCATGGTCTGCTTGTACAGCACACTAGGGAGTCCCTGGCAATGTCCACACCCATGTGGAAGAAAGGCACTGGAAGCCCCTAAGATAGGTGTGGGGTGCACGGGTTGTGGAAACAGTACCTCTCCACACTGGAGCCCATCATTCCCATGAAGCCTTTGTCCTGCAAGGGAGGAAGGAGGAGGCTGCCGTGGCCTGTCCATCATCCCTTGGGGAAGTTGGTGCTGCCTGCCCACATCGACTATCCACTTCGGTCCTCCCACTCGTTTGGACCCAGACCTGGGCTCTAGGAAGGTCCATGGCAGAAGTGTAACCCTGGCTGTTCAGAAGTCTGCACATTGGGCAGCTGCCAATTCTGGGCATCGGGGCGAGTGGCCTGGGCCCTGTATGTGCTTGTGGCTTTTGCTGCCACACGACCTGGCCCCTGGCTGGCCCACAGAGGGTATGCAGGCATGGTGCAAGTCTCCAGTCCCCTTCCAGCCTGACCCTCTGTTTGGGACTTACACTCATGTGGTTGGAAGTGCCAATCTCTCTATTTGTGGCCAATATTTCCTTTGTGGGTTGGAGGTTCGTGGCTTTGCTTAAAAGTGGGGAAGAAATGATGCCCAAGGGCATGAGGAAAAGCCTGCAAACCGGCCCTGTGAGGCCAGGGGGCAGGAGTCAGAGCTGGGCTGGGCCCTACTGCTGCCCTGTCCCTGGCCTGTGCCTGTAGGCCTGTGCAGCTTGCCATGGTTCCCAGGTGTTCCCACAGAGCAGCCCCAATGACAGCACTAGTGGTCCCCACTGTGCAGAAGAAGCAGCTTCTTAAGCATTCTCTGCTGTGCTCCAGGTCAGCCAGCTCAGAGCAGAGCTGGGATTCAAACTCAGGACCCCCAGGAGCTCTGTCCTTATCATTGCTCTGTCCTTACCCTGAGCAGGAGCTGAGCAAGGCACTTCTCTGAGTCTCTCAGAGAGAAAACTCAGAGACTGGATATAGGAAGGATGGTGTATCCTTGGTGCATTGCGTGCAGATATCAGAGATCATACTGTTAATGGGACAGAGTATGTTCCATGAAGCAAGTGAAATATAGGCTGTACTTTTTTTTGGCTTCAGTTCTATAAAATAACACACATGCAAATGCACACATGCACACTCACATGCACACGTGGCAGGAAACTTGTTAATGGTGGAGATTATTTGGCTAATAGAAGTGTACATAGTTCAGTTTTCTTTCTGGGAGCTACTTTAAAAATTTGTTTACTGCGAAACTTTTTTTTTTACTTTTAAAAATTTTATTTATTTTTGATCTTTTATTTATGTATTTGGTTGACTCTCACTACATAGCTCATTCCTTCTGTCTCAGCCTCCCAGTGCTGGGATTATAGGCATGCACCGCCATGCCCAGACTCAGTGGCCAGCACAGTGCAGGGGCTGGAATGGCATTTGGTACTGGGGATCAAACCTCGGTCCTAGCGCTTGCCAGACAGGTGCTTAGACTGCTGAGCTAACTCCCCAGCCTGTTTCTTACTTTTTTTTTTTTTTTTTTTTTGCAGAACCGGGGATTGAACTCAGGCCCTTGCCCTTGCTAGGCAGACGCTTATTCTACTGAGCCTTCTCCCTGGCCCCTGTTTCTTACTTTTTAAAGGAATTACTTCAAACATTGTTAATCAGCTATTCTTGTTTTGAAAATCTGTAACATATATTGTTGTATGTTACCCTGTTTCTGACTTTTGTTCTTGCTTTTGTTTTTTACTCTTCAAATAAAATAAAATTATAATTTTGAAAAAGAACAATATGGAGTAAATGGGAGAATTAACCAAATCCTGGTGGGGACACAACAAAATAAACATCATGATGATTCTTTTGTGAAAAAAATCCCCAAACAAACCTGAGCTCTGGACACTAGTGACCTCAGGAGGGGTGTGCTCCCTGTGCTGGGGCCATGGGGCACAGGCTGCGTCTCTGGTGGACGCTGTGTGGGCTGACATGAGCTGTGTGTTAGGCAGCTAGCTTAGAACCTGGCCTTTGGGGATGCTTGTGAGCCCTGAAAATGTGTTCTGCTGCAGGTGGATGAGATTTACCACGACGAGTCCCTGGGCACCCGCGTGAACATTGCCCTGGTCCGCTTGATCATGGTCGGCTACCGGCAGGTGAGGCCCCGCTGGTCGGTTGCAGGAAGGGTTTGGAAGAACACGAGCCATGAAGCCATGTGTGAAACCAGCTGTGACGTGGCCAGAAGGAATTCAGTGCCAGAATCGGACCCCTGAGCCCCTTAGATGTGAAGCTCGGGGCGGAGGCGCTGGAGGCGGGAAGCAGGGAGTCATGGTTCTTTGGAAGAGGAGACTGACAGTCCTGTGTCCTTGCAGAGGGTGGCCCGTCTTCCCTGAGGAATTAGTAGGAAAATGGGCTTCCAGGGGACAGTGACCAAGATAGGCCATGTCATACTGAGCTGGGGCCTCTGGGCTCTACAATCTTAGAAGGCGTTGCTAGCCTTCCCTCGGGGGGGGGGGGGGTAACAATCCAGTTACATCTGAGCTGTGAAGATTCGATCAGGTGGTGAGCACCAAGTACGGGAAAGTACTGAGTAATGCTGGCCTTGCAGTTAGTTGAGGGGATTAGAAATACAGTGGCACGCATCCAAGGCAAGCAGTGAGGGCCATGCAGGTGGGCCTGTGGGTGGGAGGATCGCGGCTGTGTCCCCGTGCTCTAAGGGTCCCTCTTGCCACTCTCCCGGCCCTGCAGTCCCTGAGCCTGATCGAGCGTGGGAACCCCGCTCGCAGCCTGGAGCAGGTGTGTCGCTGGGCGCACTCCCAGCAGCGCCAGGACCCCAGCCACGCTGAGCACCATGACCACGTCGTCTTCCTCACGCGGCAGAACTTTGGGCCCTCAGGTATGCAAGGTACTGTATTTGCTGTGGCAAGGTGTGTGTGGCCCGCAGGGCAGAGCTGGGGACCAGGCTGGGACTGGAGAAGCATGGGCTCTGGGGGGCTCTCCCCAGGAGGCTGGAAGGCCTTGCTGTGGTCAGTGTCCCAGCTGTTCAGAGGCCGGCTTCTTGAAGGCTCCCCTGGTGAGCCTCGAGATGCTGTGGCCCACACCATGTCCTGTGTCCTGAGGGCAGACCATGGGTACTTGGGGACAGTTGTGTGGGCTGCAGAACTGATGGCCCAGCACAGGACCCCAGCTCAGTTCAGCACCTGGATTCTCCCCCTTCTCGGGTGGGGACAGCCATAGTCTTTGCCTTCTCTGCGCCATGCTGATCAGAGGAGCGAGGGGAACCTAAAGTGTCCAGGACAGCATAGACGACTGTACGCGTTGGCACACATGTGCAGCTTTGATCCCCCAGTTTTTCGCCGGGGGAAACTGAAGTGTGAAACAGTGCAGGGCTTTTGTGTTCCCCGCAGCAGACAGATCTGAGACCCAGTCGGCCCTCCAGGCTTCACACTGAGCACTAGTTTTGCTGATACTGGAAGTTAATCAGCCAGCCCTGCCCACCCACAGGGTTTCTTGTGTGAACCAATGAAGGTCCAAACATGGTTTTCAGACACACACACACACACACGCCCAGACGCATGCATACACAGAGACATGTGCACACACTACATGCAGACACTGTACATGCATGTCC
>PVKA01005131.1:54077-93202 GCA_004027165.1 Ctenomys sociabilis
GGGGGGGGGGGGGGGGGGGATGCTCGCTCTAGCTGACCTCAGGGCCAGGCAGGGAGCACCTGCTGCTAACACCCCTCCTCGCAGCCTTCCAGCTCAGCCTGTCCTCCCAGCTGGGCCCGGGTCAGGTGTGTGCATGTGTGTGCGCGCACGTGCGTGTGCGTGTGCGTGTGTGTGAGTGTGATTTGTGGTACTGGGGATTAAACCCAGGACCTCAAGCACCTAAGCCCACATCTCGCTGCTCAGTCCTACCCCAGGCCTGGGCACCCACCCAGGCCCTGAGGCATGGGCCTTGCACACAGGGACACAATGTGCGGTGGGTGCGGCCAGCGTACTCGATGCCAGCCCTGTGCCCTCCTCAGTGTCAGTGTGGCCGTCTGCACCTTTGCCGGTGTTCCCACCCCTGGAGAGTCACGTTACCTGTCCTCAAGGCCCATCTCTGTCACCCCACAAGTCATTCTCTGTGCCCCTGAGTCTCACCAGACAAAACCATTTCTTTTCTCTGCCTACAGGTCACACCTGTCCCCACCTAGCACCCTGAATCGGGCCCCTCAGGCCCACCTCTTTTTTTTGGTAATTTTTTATTTTATTTTATTTTATTTATTTATTTATTTATTTATTTTTTGTCTTTTTGAGACAGGGTCTCACTGTGCAGTTCAGGCTGGCCTTAAGCTCACTTTGTAGCTCAGGCTGGTCCTGAACTCACAACAATCTTCCTGCCTCAGCCTCCCGAGTGCTGGGATTATAGGCATGCGCCACCACACCCGGCTCCTAAATTTATTTTTTTAATAGGACAGTTTCAATAACTAATACATTTTACATTGTTATCTTCCTAGTGGTTACCCATAGTATAAGAAGCAGACAGGTTATCCTGTCCAAACACTATTGCTACCGATCTTTCTCATAGAATTAAGCAAAAGTAGCTGCATATCTATCCTAACTATTCTATATATACAAATACAAAATGATCCTTCCTTTGTATCCCCTTTTTTTTGTTTAGTCCTGTCAGAGATGAATATTCCATTGGAATTTAAATATTATAAGTGCTTGAATTCAGCAAAACAATCCAACACAGTCCAGCACTCCACAATAGTAGTGCGTTATCCACAGAAGTTCTTGACTAGAGCCTTTTACAGCTCAGCATATTAATATGGCTTTACTTTATATACCTCATTGTAATACTTTTCTGCTGGATGGTTAAGATCAAGAAAAAGCAAGACCTGTATAACAAGAAATGTGACTTTTGTATCTGATAAGGTTAGTCACATACAGGATTTATCCTGTTACACTATACTGCACTTTGTAGATCCTTTGTCAGTGTCAGCCTTGTGAATGAGTCATGGCCATTGCTTGACCAATTTGCTCTCTGTGAAAGTCTGAGAGAAAGTTTTCTCTCCATGTGACTCTCCTTAGGCACACTATAGATCATCGATCACTTTCCTCTGTGGCTCCATAATCTCTTTGATCAGAAAATTTGGGGCACAACTGAGTTACATGATGTTACAGTACAGGTTCTCCTATGTCCTGAGTTTTCACTGACATTGAAAGGCTAGGGCCAAAATGTAGGCTCACCTTGCAGCCCTTCCTTTAAGAGAAGCTGATTATTACCTTGCAACATATGCAGTTCGGTTTACCCTATCTGTCTAAATATCAAATATCTTAGGCATTACATGAGACAGGTATTTTCCATCAAGTACTGATGTATTGGACTTGAAGTCCTTATAGAATATGAGGGGAAATTTTTTTTTAAAATAGGAATATTATACATATTTTTACACAGAAATTTAGAAATCTAACCATATAGAGCACTGTAGGACAGTCCTGTAGGCCCACCTCTAATCTGATTACCTGATCTCCTTGCCAGATTGGACCTCCCCTAATGCCAGTTTGGGGGTGTGCTTTGTGGGTGGGGTAGGAGCTTGGGACTGATTCCTCTGTTTTCCCCATGGTATCCAAAGAAATTCTCTCTCTCTCTCTCTCTCTCTGCCCCCATTCCCTTTTCCCTTTCCCATCTCCTTCCTTCCTTCCTTCCTTCCTTCCTTCCTTCCTTCCTTCCTTCCTTCCTTCCTTCCTTCCTCCCTCCCTCCCTCCCTCCCTCCCTCCCTCCTTGTTATTTGTGAGATTGTCCCTCTCTGTGTTGTCGAAACTGATCTTAAACTCCAGGATTCAAACAGTCCTCTTGCTTCCATCTTCCGGGAAGCTGGGATTAGCCCTGGAAGTCACTGTGCCTGGCTGCCCATAGTAGTGTGTGTCACCTGCCACCTCTACAGAGAAAGCATTCCAGACTTGTTTGCTGACTGACTGACAGTCTGACTAGCTATACGACAGGAGGAGGATGGTGTGGCAGAAGAGGGTGCCCGGGCTTACATCCTGCTGGAAACCCCACGCTTGCTGGAAGGAGTAGCCGGTAGAGTGCAGGAAGTTGTCGGCCACGAGAGAAGCCATCGAGCCCTAGGGCAGAGGCAGCTAGGTCCAGGGCTGCAGTGCATGGGTAGGACTTCGTGTCACTCTCCTCCAAGGCTTCCAGCACTGACGGAGTCAGGCTGTCTCCTGCAGTAGTTGGGCTGGGCTCGGACCTCAGCGTGTCCCACCTAACCTGTTGGTGACCTTCCTCTCTCTCTCTCCTTGGCAGGGTACGCACCTGTCACTGGCATGTGCCACCCCCTAAGAAGCTGTGCCCTCAACCATGAGGATGGCTTCTCCTCGGCTTTTGTGGTGGCCCACGAGACTGGCCACGTGTAAGTGGCATTGGGAGGGTGGACAGGGCCTGTGGCTCTGTGTCCATGGGCTGTACCATGACTGCTGAAGAGTTCTGGGGTGAGAGGCATTGCTCAGATCTGGCCCTGGTCCTAGTGTCTCAGGAGAGCCCAAAAGAGCTGGCTGTCCCTGAGGCCTGGTGTTGCAGACCTGAGGGTGAGGCATCCAAAGAGCCCTTGGCAGTTTTGGGTCTGCCCTTTGTGCCATGAAGGCCAGAAGCAGCCCTAGCTTTGGGCATGCCTGCAATGGTGTCCCTGTCACAGGTAGGGCCTATGCCTGGGTGGTCTCCATCCCTGGCTTCCCTCGGTCCTGAAGCCCCTCTGAGACCCCCTCCAGCTCACTCAGTACTCCACACTTGTGGAGGAGCTGGCCCAAGCCCATGCATGGTAAACAGGCTCACTCAAGCCCTGGCAGCAGGCCCGGCGAGGCTGGTGGGTGGGCTCTGTGGCCAGGAGGCTGTTCACAGCACAACCATTTGCTCAGCCATATTCTTGAGCACCTATCCTGGCTACTCCCCATCCCTTAGAAGTGAGGAGACAGAGGTCAGGACAGGGATGCCCTCCTGGAGCCCCAGTCTGTACGGGGGTGGGTGGGGGGGACTGAGGACACCAGAGAAGCAGTGGTGGCTTCTCTCCCTGTGTCTCAATTTCCCCTGGTGATGGATGTAGAGGCAGATCCCAGAGAAAGCTTTGGGTCCCTTCCCTGCTGTGGGAATTGCTGGAGCCAGAAGTTTGCAGGACAGCAGCGTCCACTCTTCGTGGAGCAGAGGCCCCTTCCAGCTCAGGGAGGGGGTCAAACTCAGACGTCCCTGTGTCTGCCTGGGAGTCAAAGCTAAGTGCAGCTACCAGGGAGCTTTTAAGAAATTGGGCCACTGGGCTTTGGCGTTATGTGCTAGCTGTAAAGAGCACAGTTTTGAATTTAGGCTCTCACCTAAATTGCTGCCCATGCCATGCTGAGCTCTGTGCTGGGTTCTTGGGGTCTGGCACACGAGGGGCTGCATGGGAGAAACTGAATCTGAATTTCGGATTAGGCTAGAGAGCAGGGTCTCCTGCCTCAGATCTGCTTGCCAGCCTTCCCAGGGCAGACTCTCCAGATGACTTGGGGCTCCCGTCTGTGTCCCACCCACCCTGCTCCCCAGGCTTGGCATGGAGCACGATGGGCAGGGGAACGGCTGCGCAGACGAGACCAGCCTGGGCAGTGTCATGGCGCCCCTGGTGCAGGCTGCCTTCCACCGCTTCCACTGGTCCCGCTGCAGCAAGCTGGAGCTCAGCCGATACCTCCCGTAAGTCACTTCCCACCTTGGCCAGGGCCGGGGGAGCAAGCAGCCCGGCACCCCGGGCAGAGGTGGTCATCGCCCAGCCTGGCTTGACTCACGTGGCCCTAGGAACCCACCCCTCCCCTAACATCACAGGTGGGTTTGTCCCAGTGTACTCAGGTGGTCGTTTGCATAGAATTCCTGCTCACTGCAGATTTCCTGGCCCCACTCAAAATGCTCCTAAGAATCTGCTGGAGGTTGGGCCTGGGAGGGTGGCTGCATTTCTCTAGCACTGCAGGCAGTGCACATGCTGGTGTGTCCTAGGCAAGGGCTTGAGTACCTCAGTCTCCTCAGGGTCCTAGAGAAGGCACCTGCCAAGGAGTACATGTGGGGTGCGACACAAGTGTTAGACTCAGGAACTCAAGGCCTGGGAGCGGGCAGTGTGGATCTAGGGACTTAGGTGCAAGAAAGGTAGAGTCACTGACCTTCCAAGGCTCTGGCTGGGGCATGTTGCCCCACGTACCATGCCTGTGACAGCAGTTGGCTTTGCCTCTTCCTGCAGGGAAGAATGAGTCCTGATCTTGTGAGGGATCAACTCTTAGTCTTGGCTAAGAATCCTTCCTTTGAACATGGTCAAAACTGACCTGTAAACAGTCTCCAATCTGAGCTGCTAACCCTAGTTCCTGCACCTAGCCGCAAACAGAGCCTTCCCTGTCACTGGTGGAAACCAAGGCCCTAGTGAGGAGGACATGAGCAGCCTGTCTTTCCTGGAAGAAATGCAGCTGCTCAGGTTCCTGGCTCATCAAAGGCCCTAGTCCCTGGGGAGGGGTGCGCAGCCTTCTGCTCCTCAGAAGGAGGCGGGCTCACCTCCCCTCTCCACTGCAGGTCCTATGACTGCCTCCTGGATGACCCCTTCGACCCCGCCTGGCCCCAGCCCCCAGAGCTGCCTGGGATTGACTACTCAATGGATGAGCAGTGTCGATTTGACTTTGGCACTGGATACCAGACCTGCTTGGCTGTAAGTGTCCCTGGGCTCCGCCGAGCTGGGACACAAGGACCCTGTCCTCCTGTGACCCAGGGTAGTCGTTTGCGAGACACTTTTCACCTGGCCAGCCGGTGGCCCACAAGCTTGGCACCCGTGGTGGTGGTGGGCAGCTGTGTGCAGACTTGAACGTGGGTTTGCTCTGAGAAAGGTGGGATAAGTAGTCAAGGGAGCACTGGGGGGCCGATGGGGCAGCCTGGCCCTGGGGAGTTTACCTGTGAGGCCGTCAGGGTGTCAGACAGGAACTGGGCCAGGGGAGCAGAATTCCTACCCTTGGGAGAGTTGGGGGGCATTTAGGTCTAACACCGCTGTGTGGCACATCACCTCCCGAGAAGGGGGGCCACTTCTGTGTCCCTGGCCGCATGCCTGAGGTTGTAGATACAAGCGACTATCTCTCTCTCCACTCTGCAGGACAGGGTGGGAAACACCCTCAGTCCAGAGGTCAGCAGGCTGAGGCTCAGTGAGGGGACATTGCAGGGGAGGAGCTTCCTGATGGGGTGGGCCTTCGGGACCAAAGTGCTTTATGCTCCCCTAAAGGAATGTAGGCCCCCTTTCCCCCCACGGAGCCCCTGTTTGGCATCACGAGAAGCCCCTGTGTGTGCTCTGCAAGCCAGAGTTGGACACATGGGCTGACAGAGCTTGCTTTTCAGTGCAAGACTGGGATGTGGATGTGGTGTGGGTGGTTGAGGCTCTGGCTTTCTCCAAGCCCTGGGCCCCAGCATCTGCCTGCCACTGCCCTTGGTCCCCTGACAGTGCTTGGGGTTCTAGGGCCCAAATGCTGTATTGGGGGGGATGCCTGTCGGGCTGGCCGGGGGTGCTGCGAGAGGCTATTGCGGACACTGGGCTCTCCTACAAAGGCTGGAACATCTAGTGACCAACCTCGGCCTTTCTGAGGATCCACATTAGAGGGTGGTGGGAAGTTTCAAACTCTTTTGCTCCCCTCTGCACCCCTCCCCCATGCACACAGGGATTTGAAGCACAATGGGCCAGACTTCCCCAGAGTCTCAAACCCTGGTCCCAGCTCATGACAAAGTGGCCTTTTGCTGAGGTAGGGAGGGAGACAAGGAGAGAGGACAAAGGGCCTGTGGGCTGTGCCAGCCTCAACTCAGTCCTGTGATCAGGGAGAACCACCCTGGGGACCACTGGTATTTGATTAGAGATGAGCCTGTGGGTGTGTGGGGGGCTCTGGGTTTCTCAGAGTCCTGGGCCCCAGTGTCTGCCCACCCTCCCCTCTCTCTATCACTGCCCTTGGCCCCTGGACACTGGTCAGGGTGGAGAGTCCAGCCCGTGACTCCCTCCCCTTGCCACCAGTTCAGGACCTTTGAGCCCTGCAAGCAGCTGTGGTGCAGCCACCCTGACAACCCATACTTCTGCAAGACCAAGAAGGGGCCCCCGCTGGACGGGACTGAGTGTGAACCAGGCAAGGTACCGGCAGGATCTGCAGTGGCTGTGCTGTCCTGGGGTGGGGGGCATGCATTCTGGTGTGGGTGCAGCACCCTGGGGGTCAGTGTGTGTGTGTGTGTGTGTGTGTGTGTGTGTGTGTGTGTGAAGGTGGACAGCGCACAAGCACAGCTACAGGCCTGGCTTGAGGCTGATCTGCTCATGACCTCACAGTCCCCTCCCTCCCGTACCTCAGCCTTTGCCTCTGCAGTCAGCCCGGCTCAGCATGATGTCAGAGCCCGTGGGGCAGGAATGGTGGCTGCCATGCCACAGATGAGGTTACAGGACTTGCTGGGGCCACACAGGAGTGATTAGCGGACAAGAGATGGAGGAAGACTCTGGGTGTCGTGCTTGTGCCCCGGACCCTGTCCCCAGGCTGTTGCACACATGCATGCGCGCACACACACACACACACACATCGTGGCCCTTCGCATGTGTGCCTCCTGGTCTGTATTTTCCCTTGTCCATGGTGGCTGCCAGGGCTGTGTTTTCAGGGACCCTGAGCCTGGTTCCTGAGCTGAGCCCTGTCCCTGACCACTGTGTCACACCTGGAGCCATTCTTTGGACTTCTCCAGTCCTGCCAATCCAGCTTCCCCCTGACCAAGCGCCCTCCCTAGCCCTCCAGGTGGCTCTGAAGCAACCAGATCACATCAGAGCAAGTGAGAGAGCTGGGAAGAAGCCAGGTGTTAAGAGGTTTTTGCAACTGAGTGTGGCAGTGCAGACCTGCAGTCTCAGCTCCCATACACTGAGGCGGGAAGACCCCAAATTCCATTGTCACCTGAGCAACCTAGCGAGATACTGTCTCAAAAATTAAAATAATAATAATAATAATAATAACAAAGGACTGGGACTGTAGCTCAGTGCAGAGGTTTGGGTTCAATCCCAAGTACTGCACCAAAAGAGAGGGGAAGGAAGAGAAAGCGGGAGGTGGGGATTTTGCTCAGTGTCAGCTAGGATCCAAGCCCTCTGCCACCTGCGCTCTGCCCTGCTGGGGATCTCCTGATCTGTGCCCCACAAATGGATGGAGCTTCCTGGAGGGTTGCGTGCTCCAGACACCAACTGCTGTGGGTGGGTGCAGCTGTCCGTGTTGTACCCTTGAGAGGGCTCAGGAAGAGGAGCCCCAGGGCTGAGGCGGCTCCGCTCAAGGTGGGGACACCAGGCTTTCTCTTAACATCTTTCTCCGGGCTCCCTGTGGTGTCCACCGGCTTCACTGTGCGCCTTGAGCAGCCTCCATGGCAGGCTCCCCCCCCTGTAGTGACCCAAGGTGACCTCATGCCCTCTGCTCCACCCAGTGGTGCTTCAAAGGTCACTGCATCTGGAAGTCACCAGAGCAGACTTATGGCCAGGATGGAGGCTGGAGCCCCTGGACCAAGTTTGGGTCGTGTTCTCGGTCATGCGGAGGTGGAGTGCGGTCCCGCAGCCGGAGCTGTGACAACCCCCCGTGAGTGTGCTTCCCTGGCGTGGGCAGGGCAGGGGACCCCTCTGCAGGCTGCAAGGACTTGGAAAGGGAGTCAGGATGTGGAGGCAGATGTCTCCCATGGGTCACGCACTCTGTTGGCAAGGACCCAGAGCTGGGGCAGGTTGGACCATGCCCCCTGCGTGCACTGGGAGGGATTCTGGCACCTGTGAATGCACTGATGATGCTCACGTGTTCGTGTGCAAAGGCCCAGGAGCTGGGTGGGCCTGTGACTGCCAGTTACCCAGCCCCCCATAACCTGGATAACTGGTGCTGAATGGGACCCCCAGCTTTATCTTCTACTGCATGGGGTGAAGCTTTCTTTAGTTTTATTAACTGACCTCTTTCTAGCATCAAAGCCCCTAAAGCCCCCACACAAATTGTCAGCGTGCTGGGGTGATGGCTGTGGGTCCCTCTTCGTCCCTTCTGTAGGGTCTTCTCCCTCCCAGACATGGCTGTGGAGCTTGTGTGCCCCAGCTAAAGGAGCTGGCCTACGGTGGTGGTAGATAGCGGAGGCTGCCTTGCGTGGCAGCTGGCCCTAGGGACCTCTGCACAGACAGGGCCTGGCCCAGCCCCTCCTGACACAGGGTCACTCTAACATGCACCGCAGAATGGCAGATCCCAGGACAGTCACATCCTCAGGGCTAGCAGCCGTTCGTACTCTGCAGAGAGAAGACGCTGACCACCTACAGAAGCAGCCTACTCCGTGGTCAGGCAGAGAGCCTGGCCTGCTTCCCATGGGAGCCCAGGAGTCGGTCTCGTAATTTTCATTGGGTGAAGCAACAAAAGTCTGGGTGACAGAAATCCGTGGCAGTGCTCGCTTCACCAAACCACCTTGCGGTCAAGGCTAGCAGTTCCGCCCTGGATCACAGCCGTGACCGAGCTTCCCTGGCATGATAACAGTCTTATTTCATGAGGCTTAAATGAAATAATGTGTGTGTGCCCTAGACACCGTGTCCGGCGCAGGTGGAGCACTCAGAGATGACAGCTGCGGTTGTAATTGTTGCTTTTACGAAGTGTGAGGGGCACACTGTCAGAGCCAGCGGGACGCTAAGCCCTGAGGTGCGGAAGCCGCAGGGTATCTGCCAGCAGCAGCCACTAACCTTGGAAACTTCGTACTGATTAGCACTTGAAGATTTTGGAATCTCCCGGCTTAACTGAGAAAGGAGCACAGAACAGAGAAAAGAGCACAGATTGCTTGCCAAGACCCCTTCTTGTTATTTTTCAAGATGTACCAGGAGTAGCTAAAGTAAGAGGTTTTACAGGCTGGCTTTTTAAGGAAAAATTAAGACATGGCCCAGCCAGGCTTGGCTGCTACTCCTTCTGATTCTAAGCCCAAGCCTCTGAGACTACTCCTTAGCTTATTCTGATATTGAATGGGAGTGGATGCAAAGAGGAGTACTGGGGGGTCATTTATTATGTGGGCACTGCATGCCAGACTATAACATCTGAAGGAGTAATCAGATAGGCAAGACTGATTTCCAGCTCTGTTGAAGAGGGTTAGCCATCCCCCGTGTCAGTCTGCTTGGGCCATTTACCCGAGCACATGGGAAGAAGTGGTGTCTCTCTGAAGTCAGGGTGAGGGGACCTGGAGACTCTGGCCACAGCAGCCACGCTGTGTTCCCTCTGTGACCCAAGAGCTGGTGGAGCCTTGGGATGTGGCAGGCAGCCTGCCCAGCCCCCTGCCAGCCTGGTCACCGGGTCTCTCTGCACCACCCCAGCCCAGCCTATGGAGGCCGTTCATGTTCAGGACCCTTCTTCGAGTACCAGATCTGCAACAGCGAAGATTGCCCTGGACCCTATGAGGACTTCCGGGCCCAGCAGTGTGCCGCACGCAACTCTTACTACGTCCATCAGAATGCCAAGCACAGCTGGGTCCCCTATGAGCCAAACGATGGTGAGTGTCCCACTTGTGTCCTGGGTACCTGGTAGGGCCATGTGAGGCTGCCCTCTGAGGCTCCCACTGGCCAAGTAGAGGGACTTCAAGGCATCAGAAAGGATACTCCCTGGTTCGCATTTAGAATGCTAGGTTCCTCAAGCTGGGAGGGACCTCTGGCCAGCTGTGTTCCGGATCCCTGTGGGCCCCCTGGCTGGGAGTGTTCTTCCTTCTCCTTGGCCTCCTCCCATTCTGAGGAGCGCCTTCCTGCTGCCTGCCCAGGTGTGCTGGTCAGGCCCCTGCCTGAGCTCCAGAGCACTGCAGCCCTGAAGGTCCAGATCCCACCGGGAATCTGGCTTCTGAAAGGAAATCCGAGCCATCTTAGGCACTGTAGCTCCAGCTTGGGAGCTGGAGGTGAGAAGTCACCAGGTGTCCGGGGAGGCAGGAACAGCTAAGCCCTCAGGAATGGGCTGCAGTAAAGACTCACTTTGGGAGCCTTCTGGTCCCATCAGAACTGGCACCAGCAGCTGTGGTGTGGAGAGGGAGCAGGACGGCCTGGCGGGCCGCTGGGCTTTGGGCTTCTCCAGGACTTACAGATGAATTCCAGGAAGTCAGCTAAAACCCATGCTTGGCACATCTGAGATGCACAGCAAGTGTTTACATGTCCTCTGGAATCTCCTTTTTAGGGCACCAACAGCCCAGATAGGAGAACATTTCACTGTCAGGACAGGGAGGGACCTTTTCTCCCTGCCTCACTGCAGCTCCGTCACAGCCCAGCATTCCACCTCTGTTCACACCGTCTGAGGCGTGTGAACACGTTCAGATGTACCATCAGGGTGCTCTGGGCATGCCCGGTGAAGTGTGCTAAAGGTCTGCCACTCACGCTGAACTGCACGGGCTGGAGTCCTGCGGAGCTGCTCGCTGGGCCACTAGGAGCAGGCTCGTAGTCTCCTGGTCCTTGGTTTCCCGTGTAAGGCTAGAACTTGCCCCGCTGAGGTATTGAGAGACTTATGTGAGCCAATTCACGCCTTTAGAGATGGATATCATGGGTGTGTGGAGCCAGCACACTGTAAGCACCAAGTATTGGCTTGTGGTGATTCTTACGCTTTTGTTGCTTGATTTTTCTCAGTAACTATGCTGTGGCATTTTTCTGATCAGAGATAATGACAATAGATAATATGAGATCACCTGTCCCAGGCCACACCCCTCACCAGGAGTCTTGAGTCCTAGATCCGCAAAGCATGCACTTTCTGCCCCACGCCGCCCCCAGAGCTTTAGTTGGACTGCACACCAGTGTCACCTGGGGCCGCCTGCAATCTGCCACCTGAGTAGGGGCTCATCCTGGTCCCTCTGCCCACAGACGCCGAGAAGTGTGAGCTGATCTGCCAGTCGGCGGACACAGGCGAGGTGGTGTACATGAACCAGGTGGTCCACGACGGGACACGCTGCAGCTACCGGGACCCGTACAGTGTCTGTGCACGTGGAGAGTGTGTGGTGGGTGCCGTCCTCATGCTCCATAGGAGATAGTATGGTCATAGCTGCTGTGCTCGGGAAGCCCCTGACTGAGGCCTCTGTATAGTATTAGTGTGGTGGGAAGGGCTCACTGAGGCCCAGCCCCATTCCCAAGAGAGGAGACAGCAGGCATGGACACCAGGCCAGGTTTAGGTTGCATGAGAGATTTGGGGAGGGCCCTGTCTTGGGAGGCCTTTGGGGCCTGGGTTCCCCTCCAGTCAGGGCTGGGAACTAGGACGAAAGCCTGGGTGGTGCTGCTCCCTCTCACCGCACCTCTGCCTCAGCCCTTCGGCTGTGACAAGGAGATGGGGTCCATGAAGGCAGAGGACAAGTGCGGCGTCTGTGGTGGTGACAACTCCCACTGCAGGACTGTGAAGGGGACTCTGGGCAAAGCCTCCAAGAAGGCAGGTGAGCAGCATGGGCTAGGTGACCCTTGGTGGCCTCTACCTTTGATCCAGGCCATGGTTCTGGCAGGGCTGAGCGATCCTGGAGCCTGTTTCACTGTAGGGGCTGGTGACTCAGAAAGACCGGATCCACATGGGCCATTTTATCTATGTCGCTACAGTAGCTCAGGTGTAAGAAGAGGGAGGGAGAAGGTCAAGGGGGCAAGGAGGGGAAGGCGCAGAAGTGAGAGAAGAGGGTCAGGCAGCTGGGGAACCAGAGTGATGCACGCGGTGTGCACTCTGTGGGCCTGCGGTGGCCCCTACCCAGACAGCTTCTGTGCTGATGAAACTTTCCTGGGCCCTTGGGGTGGGGTGCTGGGCAGGGCCCTGCTCAGGACGCTCCCTGTTGACCATGTCCTCCTATGTGGCAGCAGCTCTCAAACTGGTGCAAATCCCAGCGGGTGCCAGACACATCCAGATTGAAACACTGGAAAAGGCCCCCCAGCGCATCGGTGAGTGCCCAGGGCAGGGTTCCAGGACACACTGAATGGAGACCTAACGACTGGCCCCCATCTCCATGCCTCAGGGCAGTTTCTTCCCCATGGGCAGCCAGGTGCAGATTTCTCATGCACTGAGATGCTTGTAAAGGGACGTCTGTCCCAGAGTGCATGGTCATTCGTTGCTGCGTGACCCACAGCCCTAGCATGTAGTGTCTTGGACTAGTTGCTGGTTCTATGAACTGCCTGGGTCATCAGCTGGTGGATCTGTTAGGAGCTGGCCAGCCTGGGCTGCATGGAGCTAGTACTGCTGTCAGTTCAGGTCGTGAGGACGGCAGAGTCATGTCTCCAACAGGCTTTACGTAGGGGCTGTCTGTCTCATGGTCCTCAATAGTATCATCCTTTTCTAATGTTCCTTTGGCCCACATCACATGGACAAGCCTGAGGCAGGAAGATTGCATGTTCTGAGCCCAGCCTGGGCAACTTAGCAAGACCCTGTGTCAAGAGAAAAATAGACTAGTGGTGCAGCCAGAGTGAAAGTGTTGGGTTGAACCCCCTGTGCTGAAACACACACACACACACACACACACACACACACACACACAGACACACACAGAGCCAGTCTCTTGGTGGAAGGATGGTGAAGTCGCCGTGCAGGAGAGCACTGCAGTGCTGCATGCAGGAGTGGCCGGTGCTGAGGCCCACTTCTATAGCCTACCAACTAGTCTCTCAGCTACTCTCATTTTGATGCTACTTAGATGCAGTGTCCTTAATCCAGGGATGGATTTATGCTTATAAACAGCTCTGGGGCCAAGGCATGTGAAAAATTAGAACCCCAAAATAAATTAAATAAAAATTCCCATTATAAGAATATTAACAGGACATGAGAACTATCTTTATTATCTTGTTTTTGCTGAAAGCAAATTGGCAAAAGAAGCAAATTCAGAGACATAAATTGCCGGGAGTTGAGGGGAGGAGACGGGGTGACTGTGAATGGGTGTTGGGTTTATTTTGGAGGTGAGGAAAATGTTCTGGAATTGCACAGCGATGGTGGCTGAATGTGCAGACGCATCAGTGAACTGCTGTAACAGGGTGAATTGCATGTGGTAGATTTACCTCAATGACAAGCCCTTGAGCGTGGCTTAGAGCAGGGCCTGCTGGGCTGTGGGCAGCAGGCTGCTGCTGTAGTAGCTGGGCTCTCCCATGTGGATCTGTGTTCCATCCCTCCCAGAAGGCCTGTGGGCTGCACATTTACCCTGTCATGGTACCTGCTGGCTGTCATGCCCACTGAGTCACACTGCAATGGCACCTGCCCGTCATAAACACCAACACAAGGCATGATCTATCTTGGCAAATGTAAAAATGCTGACAGTTGTATTTTAGATTATTATCAATAGGCACTCAGGAGGATGGACCTGGCCCCGTAAGGCGTCTCCTTAGCACAACTCTGGTTGGCTCCTAACCTGCTCCAGGAGGCACTGTGAAGGACAGGGTGTACGCAGGCAGTGGGCACACGAGGAAACTGAGGTCTGCCATCAGTTTAGGCACTTGTATGCTCGAGTTCGCCCTCGCAGATTGGGGCAGAGCCAGCCTGGGTCCAGGACTTCTGCATTCCACCCGGGCCTTCTGCTACAGTGAGCATGCATGCAGAACATTCCTGCGGCTGAGCCTGCCACAGTGCGGGGAGGCTGGTGCTACTCCACTGCGGCCTTTGCTGCTCTCTCTGGGGTGGTTCCTGAAGGTTAACAGCCCCTCCCTCCTGCTCCACACCAGCAGTCTAGGTCCTTGGTCACCGTAGGAACAACTCTGATTGTTCCAAGGAATGGGGAACATTCCTTGTGGGCCAAGAGCTGCTTCGAATGGCAATCAGAGAGGGGCTGCCAGGACGGGGGCAGGTGGAGTGGGACCAGGTGGGCAGCCTACAGGGAGCGGGAGGGGGGTGGCTGGGAGCTGGAAGCCAGCGTTGGCCCGGGTTGTGTGAGGTGCATGGTGGACCCCCTGCATGTGTGTGGAGTGTGAATGGTGTGATGAATGCTTGGGCATGTGTGTCTGCTGGAGTCTGTGCTCTCTGCAGAGGCACAGGGTGGTGACAGCCTTGGCAGTGAAGGCCACAGAGCTGCCATGGCCTCATTAAGCCTCACGATGGCCCTTGAAGGACAGTCATCCCATTTATAGTTGGGAAAATTGAGGCAGTGCGGGGACCCCTAAGTCACTTCCTACAATGTCTAGAGCCTAAGCTTACCACCTCTATACCTTGTTATGGAAGCTCCAGGAGGGAGCAGCCCTGAGGGTGGGGCAGTCAAAGCAGGATTGAAGATTACCTGGAGCTGTAACCATCAGTGCGGGAGCAGTGGCGGACACTGGGGTCCAGAGGCAGGACAAGGGTGTGCAGCGGCCCTTGTGTGGGCCTCTTTGGTGGGAAGGATTCAGGCGGAAGGCAGGCAGACAGCCGGGCCCGGAAGGGCACTTGGGGGAGGCCTCTGCTGTCATACTCCGAGTCCCTCTGCTGGGAAGTAGAATCCTGTGTGCCCCTCTCCCTGGCCAGCGGTGAAGAACCAGGTCACCGGAAGCTTCATCCTCAACCCCAAGGGCAGGGAAGCCTTGAGCCGGACCTTCACCGCGCTGGGCCTGGAGTGGGAGCATGAAGTGGAAGATGCCAAGGACAGCCTCAGGACCAGCGGGCCCCTGCCCGAAGCCGTCGCTGTCCTGGTGAGCCCCGCTCCTGGCCGCGGCCCCTGCTTGCTCCTTGTCCTGTGGGGCCGTCTCCTCTGTGAGACCCAGGGGAGCTGCATGCAGGAAGTCTGCCCTCTTTCACACAGGGTGGGGCCTGGGGCAGGCATCAGGTAGGGCTCAGGGTAGTTCCCCAGGTCACCGGGCATCCTCCAGCCTCAGCATGCATCTTGGCATGGTCAGAACATGAGTCCTAAGGGAGCTTGCTCAAGGCTTTAAGGCAGCTGACCTAGAGGTGCCATCTGGCAATGCCAACCTTCTAAAAAGGGGATGGAACCATTGTCCTCCTACCCATCCCTGTTTCTACCACAACTCCTTCCTTGGCCTGGGCCTGGGCTGATGGAGCGGGCTGGGTAGCCATCAGGCCAGCTGGAGAGAACTCTGTCCATGTGCCTTCAGCTATGGTCGGCACCATGGGGCCCTTGGACAGGCTTGGTTCTTGCTGTTGCCCTTTACCAATCAGAAAAATGGACTCTGAGGCTGTTGTGTCGGCATGTTAATTCCACCCAATGTGTGTTTTTCTATTCATTTTCTATTTATTGGCTTCCTGTATATCTGGGACCTGCTGATTTTCAACAAGGGTAACAAGGGTCATTCAGGGAAGTGGATAGTCTCCACCAGGAAGAAGCTGGAGTCTTACCTCACAGCTTATATAAATAGTGACTCCAGTCAGATGACAGACCTACATGGAAGAGCTGAGACCATAGAACTCTTACAAGAAAACAGAGGGGTAAATCTTTAAGACTTACATTCCTAGATATACTACCAAAAGTGTAGGTCTACCACAGAAGCAATGGATAGATTTCACCAAAATGGAAAAAGTACATCAAATCATTCCTTAAGAAGTGGGGAAGGAGCTGGGGTGATGGCTCAGTGGAATAAGCGCTTCCCTGGCAAGCTCAAGGGCCTGAGTTCAATCCCCAGTTCTGCAAAAAAAAAAAAAAAAAAGAAGAAGAAGAAGAAGTGGGGAGAGCACAGGATGGAGAAAATAGCTGCAGCTCGTGTATCTGACAAGGGTCTGCTGTCCGTACTGTTTCTTGACACAGTCTAAAGTCAGGGAGTGAGCAAAAGACCCAGGGACGTAGGTCTTGCCCTCCTTAGGACACAGGTCGACAGGAGGAAAGATCTGGTGCCAGCCGGCTGCTCTCAGGTCTGGCACGCAGCAGTACTGAGTTTGGGCAGCAGGACCTTGTCGTGTGGCTGCAGCCTCCCCCATCCCCAGCCGTACCCGGCTCTGCCCTGCCCCACCGTGAACCCATATCCTTCTCTTAGCCCTGTCACCACCCCGCTGCTCTTTTCGGCCCCGTGGCACCTGCTCCCCATCTGCCCTCAGGTGCTGCCCCCAGCTGAAGGTAGCCCTCGAGGGGTCCTGGCCTACAAGTACGTCATCCACGAGGACCTGCTGCCCCTCATCGGGAGCAACAACGTGCTCCTGGAGGACACAGACACCTACGAGTGGGCACTCAAGAGCTGGGCCCCCTGCACCAAGGCCTGCGGAGGAGGTGCCTGCCCTCCCGCTGCCCGGTGGGGTGGGGCAGCAGTGGGCCTCTGGGGAGGAGAGGAGCTGGAGGTGGGGGACAGGCGGTTGCCCCAGGGAGCAGGACACAGACCCGATGAAGGCAGACAGAAAGTGCCTGGGGCAGGAGGGGGCGCAAAGGCACCAAGGAGGTGGGCTTGCCCCCCCGCCCCCAGGCTCTCCAGAAGGACCCAGACAGCAGCCCACCCTTCACAGGTATCCAGTTCACCAAGTACGGCTGCCGGCGCAGACGGGACCACCACATGGTGCAGCAGCACCTGTGCGACCCCCAGAAGAGGCCCAAGCCCATCCGCCGGCGCTGCAACCAGCACCCATGCCCCCAGCCTGGGTGAGCGCTTGGGAACCCGGCCCCGGCTTCCCACGGTGCTGACCAGGAGTAGGCGCTGCTCCCCCTCCCTACCCAGCCTGCCTGGAGACGGGCTTCCATGGGAGCAGCCCAGGCAGCGCCCACTCGCCATGCCCAGCCATGCCCTCTGGGGCTTCTGGGTCACTAATTTCCACACCTAGACGAAGGAGGACTCTCCCAGACGTGGATTTTCCTTAGTGATGTTCAAATGTGCACGTGGATTCTGTGCTTGCTGACCCCAGTCCCTAAGCGAGATGCTGTCTGCTAAGGACACTTGGCCTGCTAGTTCCCACTTGGGATTCCCCAGCTGAGGACACATAAGGTCATGCTCTGGGGTTATTGGAGGGGCCTTTGGGGAGAAGTGAGAGCTATGCCTTGGGATGGACTCCAGGTCAGAGCTGGAGTGGGGCAGGGGGGCTGCTGGCCTGCTGCACTCAGCCTGAACGGTGGTGTCCAGTCCCTCCTGTGCCCAGCACAGCTTCGTATCCACCCCCTGTGCTGTCCCTTTATCCTGCCACTCAGACCACAGAGCCTGCAAGCAGGGCTGACCACTTGAGAGCCCAGGGGAGCTTCTCCAAGTTGTGGAGTTGTCTTTTTGTAAAGGAAAAGGTTGGCTTTGTGAAAGTGTCTCAAAGAGTCCCCAAGGTCTTAGGAAACTGAGGTGGAGAAGGGCTTGGTTTGGTAGTTGGAAGTTGCTAGGCTGTAAAAATGCTCGCAGGCCCCTGGCAGAGCTGGCAGGCATGAGGCTAGGCTGGGGGTGATGGTGTTGCCCTTGGCCCCAAGGGAGGGGTAATGTGGAAGTATGGCTTTGGCCTGTTTTGCGCTGTGCTGTGACTCGGTGCCCAAGACAGTCCTCGCATCTGGGGGCGCTCAGATGTCAAAGGGATGCTGAAATAGTCCTCATCCAAAAAGGGGCTGTCTGAGCCTCTGGCTTGCCCCAGGACACACAGCGTGCCAGCTTCAATTTGCCACCCTGCTTCACTTCAGAAAACAGCAGGAGAGAGCACACCTTGCGGGGGCCACACAGCCAGGTGGCTGCAGAGCCAGGTGGAAGTTGTCTGCACCAGGCACATTCAGATGTCAAACCTCCTCTGTAACTCTGACCTTTGTCCTCCTGGGGTGGGAGGTGTTATCCGGGCAGTGGTATCTGAGGGGTCTCTATCCCCCACCTTATGTGCTGTTTCCAGATGGGTGATGGAGGAATGGAGCTCCTGCAGCCGGAGCTGTGGAAAGCTGGGGGTGCAGTCTCGGGGGGTTCAGTGCTTGCTGCCCCTCTCCAATGGCACGCGCAAGGCCATGCCAGCCAAGGCCTGTCCTGGTGCCCGGCCTGAGGCCCGGAGGCCCTGCCTCCGCATTCCCTGCCCTGCCCAGTGGCGAACAGGAGCCTGGTCCCAGGTGAGTCTTCCTCAGCAGGTGAGAGGTGCTCAGGAAAGAGGCAGGTTGGGGAGCGAGGTTCAGAGGAATTCTCTGGTGCTCGGGGCAGGTGGAGTCTCCCCACATCCCACCGGGTGTTCTCAGAACAGCGTGGCGCTGCTCTCTCATCCGCCGCACATGGCTCTGTGTGAGAGCCTTTGTGGCCGTTCACATCTGCTCTGAGCTCAGAGGGCACCAGGAGCCGAAGGTGACCTCCCTGAGCCCCATAGGAGCCCCGTCTCGGCCAGGATGGGGTTCCACCTGGAGCTTACAGTGCCTGGGAGACACAGGGACACAAAAGCCAGTGGCCAAAGTGGTCTTCACCCGCTAGCCTGCTGGAGCTGTGCAGCTCTGGGGGAGGTGACCAAAACCAGGGGAAGTCAGCAAGGAGCTGCTTTAAATAGTGCCCAGTAGAGTATTTTTAAAGAACCAAAAGTCCCCAGTTGGGGCTGGGGCTGCGGGTTGCTCAGTAGTAGAGCGCTTGCTAATGTGTGTGAGGCCCTGGTTTCTATCCCCAGCATACAGAAATAAATAAAAGAATGAACAAATGAATAACAAAATAACCCTACCCAATCTAGGTTTTTACAGTCTTCTCCATAACATACAGCTTCATTTATTTTGATACAAAACAGAAAGGTTGCTGGGCCTGCAAGTGCCCAGAGATAAACTAACAGCGGGGTGAGGAGCTGGAAGAGAGGAGGCCCTGCAAGACTGGCCAGTGCTCGGGTGGTGGGGTTGGGTGCTCTTTGTGGGACTTTGGTTGGTTCTTTGTCTTGGAAGGATGAGATATGATTGTCCCATGGTGGCCTCTTGACCTGGCTGTGTCACCCAGTGGTCAGGGGCCATGGGCAGTGCCAAGAAAATGACCCAGTCACACTGGGCAAACTTGCTTTGCTGCATCCTTGTCCCACTACCCAGGACCCTCCCCTAACCTGCCTATGTCAGGTGCAGGGGACAGGGTGGGTGGCAGCCCCTGAGCCTGCAGTCTGTCTTCTGCCCTGTGTGCTCATGACTTGTGTCTGTGAGGAAGACAACTGTAAACATGCCTCTGTGAGCCCATGTTGGGTAAACAGAGTCATGAAGCCACTGAATGTCAGAGACAGAAGGCTCCATAGAAACTCTGTCACTTAGGTCTCTTGCATTATAGAGTTGGGAACAGAGTCAGGGATAGCAGGTGCCACAGTCCAGCTACAAGGCGTCAAGTTAATTGTCCTGCCCTGGCTCACACCACATGATGGGTCACGCACGGTGTTTGCCAGAGTGAGCCATAGATTATGTGAAAACCTGGGCACAGAGTAGGCACAGCAAACACATGGTCGTGGCCGGAATGAGGTCCCAGAAGTGTCCTGCTCAGCTGGGGGGTTCACTGTTCAGGTCATGGAAGGGCTCCTGAGCTTGGAGGGCAGCCCTGCCACTGGTTAAGAATCTCAGGACAGAAGTGGTGTCCTGCCCGGGGTGGGTGTTCCGAAGCAGTACTTGCATGTCGGTGAAGACGTGGCTCCTGCCTTCCGTCCTTGGGCTCTGGCTGGACTCTGAGCTCATGGCTGTCCTCTGTCTCTCCCCGCATCACTGGGCTCTCACTGCGCACCACAGTGTTCTGCCACCTGTGGAGAGGGCGTCCAGCAGCGGCAGGTGGTGTGCCGGCCCACCGCCAACAGCCTCAGGCAGTGCGAGGGGGACAAGCCAGACTCCGTGCAGGGCTGCAGCCTGCCGGCCTGTGAAGGTGAGTGGCCTGGCCCAGCTCCTCTGGGCTTACCCTAGTGTCCAGGCCTTAGAAACCCCAAATACAGGTTGAGTATCTCTAGTCCGAAATCAGAAATCCAAAGCCTAAAGTTTTTTGCAGGCTAACATGTTGCTATAAGTTGAAAATTTTATACCCAATCTCTTGGGGCAAGTCCAGATCAAAACACAGACACAGGGCACATGGTTTAATCAGCAGCCCCATGGGAAAAAGACCCCCAACCCCTTCAGCTGTGAGAGACAAGCTCTGTTTCATTCTCCAAATTATTAAAATTTAAATCTAATAATCACAATACCTCTAATTAGTTAATACCTCTAATTTTTTAAAAGTTTTAACAATTGTTATATCTCACATAATTATTTAAAAATATTCTTATAAAATTATGTTCATGGTATATGGAAAATATGAAGATCATGTTTGGACTTAAGTCCTGTCCTCTTATAAAGATATAAAAATATTCCAAAACATGAAGAGAAATCTAAACTGTGAAATGTTTCCATCCCGGGCGTATTGGATTGGGGTGCTCCTAGTACTGGGGCTGCTTCTCCTTCCTCACAGGAAATCCCCAGAACTCCACAAGAATGGCAGAGACCCAGGAGCTCGTGACGCCAGAGGGACAGCGAGTGTCAGAATCGGGGCCCTTGCCTCCCATGAATAAGATATCACCAAGTAAGTGCAGCTGCCCCTCCCTGTCCGCAAAGCTGTCTGGGGCCTCAGGGTCCCATGCACGACTGTGCCGCAGAACAGACTCAGTATGCGGCCTGGGCGGCCCCAGTCTCCCTGAGCCTCGGGGTCTCTAGCTGGAAGTGAAGACACTGCCACACGGGTCCAGGGCTTCGCCTCTGCAGTTCCAAGATGCTGTATGTAGTCAAAAGCTTTCTCTCTCCCTGAATTTGGTACACTTCTTTAGTGATAAAAGTCTGATCCGGGTTAGCACATGCATGCTTCTGCTATGGAAACATTGCTATATTTGGTAATAAGGTGATAGGATGGTCTAGGGTTGAAATACCCAGAGAATTCCTTTTATAAATCCCACAACCTGAATTGTGAGTCTTATCTGGTTCTAAGATTTGTAGGTAAGCAGTTGTAGGTCTGAGTTGCCTTCATAGGACTGCTGACAGGACCAAATGAGCTCCACTAAGAGAGACACAATAGGAGGAGAACTTTCTGTCTTGTGACAAGAAGCCACTCAATTCATCATTCATTCACTCATTCATTCATTCACTCATTCATTCATTCATTCATTCATTCATTCATTCATTCATTCATTCATTCATTCACATATACCTTTGAGCACCTGCTGTGCAGCAGGCTATGTGGTCCACCCTCCCTTCCTAGGTTCCTTCTTTCTCTTTCCTTCCCACTTCCCAAGAACCAGGGACTGGCAAGATGCCTAGCAGAAAGATAGACTCTGACTCCTAGCTAGAGAAACAGGTGTGGCTATGTGATTTCTTGTGTAAATTTCTCCACCTCGGCTTCTCTGTTCCTGGGCTGAAGCTCAGGTTGGGCTGGGTCCTGGACGTTCTTTCTCTCCCAAGCAAACGGTGGGGTCCTGGACTTTTGGTGCCACCTAGAGGTGACAGGCTTTGCATTTTCTCTAATGTGTTCCCTTAGGGGCGCTGCCCTTATCTGTCTTTGGCAAAACCTAGTGGAAATCTACACACCTGCCTTCACGTTCTGCTTAGAGGGCCTTGCCTGCATTAATCACAGAAAGTGTGTCTAGTTGCTACTTACGGCCCCCCTCTGAGCCAGCCACTTTATAAATGTCATTTTATGAATGTCCCTTGGCATATGCAGCATTTATCTTACTGACAAGGAAACTAGGCTTGGAGAGTTCAGGGGGAGTCCAAAGTCTCAGTGTTTCAGCTTAGATTTGAATCTCAAATTAATTGCAAAGTTTGTGGCAGAGGGCCTAGTGCTCCAGGTTGCACTGACTGCTGGCGGGGCCTCGATCTGCTTGTGAATCCGGGCATGCCCTCACAGGGCCTTGGCCTGACTGTGGCAGAGCCCTGTGGGTTGGTCGGGAGAGATTTGGTTCCCATTTCCATCTAGAGTAGTGTTTTTGAACTCTGCTGCAGGGTAGACTTGCTCTGGGCCCCACCCTGCCCAGGCTGCTCAGGTCTCCTGGGCTGTGCTGAAACTGCCAGGTCCCTGGCATGGAGCAGCAAGCCCATGGTGGAATCACACAAGGCCCCAGTTCTCGGGTCTTCCCACATGTTGGGTTCCATGTGGGGTTCTGTTGAAACAGTGACGTCCCCTGTTGCAAGTTTCTGATGCACTAGGCCTGGATGGTTTGTGCCCGGGGACTCTGCTGAGGTGCGTTTTTAGGGGGCTCGGTTGCTCTCCCATATAGAGCTTGTGCTCCCCCACCAAATGGTGAAGTAGTGAGTGCAGCAGGGCTAGGGATGGGGGAGGGCGGATGGGGGGCAGTGGGGTTTGTGTCCTCCGGCCAGCGGGCATTCCCCAGCAACCCCTTGTGCTGTGTGTGCAGCAGAGTCCTGCGCGGGGGACAGCTCCATCTTCTGCCAGATGGAAGCCCTTGATCACCACTGTGCCATCCCTGGCTACCACCGGCTGTGCTGCGAGTCCTGCTCTAAGAAGGCCTCAGGCCCCAGTGCCAGCCTGGGCCCCAGCCTGGCCTCCCCACCCACCTCCCCCACTCCTGGGAGCCCCTCACCACAACCCAGGGCCACTCCTGACGTCATGGAGCCTACTGTGGAGCTAGCAGGACCAGATGACCATCAGCACAGCCGATCTACATGGCTCCCAGAGCCACCAGACACGAAGTCACCAGCCACCCGGCCTCCCTCCCTCCCACAGACCCTGAGCCGCAGGGCACTTGGGGGCACTTCCCCTACCATGCCCCAGGGAGCACCTTGGGGCTGGGCCCCGGTGGCTGTGACGACTCCCGAGGATCAAGGGCAGCCCAGAGGAGCCTCGAAGCATCCTGGTACCAGCCTTCCGGCCACCTCCCCGGTGACATGAGCCGCGCCACACCATCCTGCCAGGCACATTGCACTGTTTGTGCTGCCCGGTGACCCCGTTCAGAGGACTCATGCAGCAGGGCAGGGGCAAGCACGAACTTCCTTTTAAATTATTTGCTTTCTCATTTTTGTTTGGAGCTGTGATACTCTTTCCTCCATGATAGGGGGTGGGAGGAAGAAGATCAGGGAAAGCCCAAACCGGAGATACCTCAGCCAGCAGTGCCCAGACTGGACCTTCAGGGGCTCCTGAGGTCTCTCGGGACCGAGAGTCTGCCCTGCACTCTTCCTCAAGCCACCAGGCCCTGGGTAGGTCGGAAGTTCATGCAGGAGCTGCCAGGGCTACCTGCTTTTCCAGGACTTGTGGGGACTCCTTGCAGGACCCAGCATGGCACAGTGGGCAGAGGGAGGCAGGGGCTGCTCACAGGACCGGCTTGGGAAGGCCCTGGCTGTAGCAAGCTCACCTCAGGCCCAGCTGTCCTTCACAAGCTCAGGATGGAGGCGGAGGCCTGTTTACCTCTGCTGGCTGGAGTGCAGTGCTCACGGCACACTTTGCCACTGTGGTTGTCGCTTCTGTTAGTCCTTTTGACTCCACGTTACAGACCAATTGCACTTCCAGCCCACAGAGAAGGGGTCCAGGGCATGCTGGCCCTCAGGTCCTCATCATCAGGGGTTTCTAAACTGGTGCTGGACCCCTGGCCGGACCAGGAAGCAGCAAGGAGTGGACCAACCCGGGAGATGACTGTGGGACACACAGGAGACATGATTTCTCGGGCTGTGTCCCTTGGCCGTTGTCCTGCTGAAGTCTGCTCCTGCTGGAGTCAGGGGTCCTCTCCCTCTTGGCTTGAGCCAGGCCGGGGCTATGTGGTGCTCTGAGACAGCTGCTCAGTCAGGCCCAGAAGATAAGGGTGAGAGGCCAGCCTCTGCCCCAGGCTAGAGTGGGCAGGGCACGCTGCCCGTGGTGCTGCCAGAGCTCAGCCGCCCTCCCTGCCACTTTCAAGGAGCAGGTCGTAGCTCTGGGCTATCTGGCTCCCAGGAAGCAGCCTGGACCTCCAGGATGCCTCCTTTCTAGGGGTCTTCTCTCCTGGGGTCTGGAGAGATCTCAGCAGATGAGCCCGGCTCGTAGAGGTGCTTGTCCGTCCCTTCCAGGCAGGAGGCTGAGCAGCAATGGGACCTTGCCCTGCAGCCTCCTTGGGGAGTTCTCCCAGGGGTTCCTTCCCCTCCATAGGTTGCTCAGGCTCACACCAAAGCATTCCTGTACAAGAAGTGTACTACGGAATGTAAACCCTGTGCCTTGGAACTCTCTGGAGTGTTATGTATTTATTAACATTGCCGTTGGTGTTTTGATTTGGACACCACAAAGTGTTGTGTGTTTCTTTCTTTTTTCTTCTTGGTTTTGGGGAAAGGAGACAATGAAGCCAGAGCTCTAAGGGGCCAGGCTGGGCTGGGCTATAGCAAGATGGTGAGGAATGGGGACCGCCAAGCAACTGTGTGGCCCTGCAGGTCACCACCCAAAGGGTGGAGACGCCTGGGAGGTAGTTTTGGGATCCACAGAGATGAAAGCGTCCTAGTAATCAGAGCTTTTCCAGCCTCCCTCTGGGGAGGTAAACAGCTGCCACTGGGGAAAGGACTGCACATAGGGTGACTCAGTCCCACCTCTGGGAAAGATGACCCCGGGAGCCGCTGGCTAGCACGGGCCTCAGGAGCAGGCTCAGGATAGTTCAGGCAGGAATTCCGTGGGCCCAGGAGCCCAGAGTGTGGGATCCCCAGACGGGGGTCGTGGGCCCTGCACGGTACTTCCTCTTGGCCTGGTGCAGTCTTTGCCATGGAGGTCACATCGGCAGAGCGGGGGCCTCAGAGCCTGGAAGACCAGCTGAATAGCAGCCCTGGAGTGCTGCACGGGGCAGCAACAACACATGGGAAGACACACGCCGTGTGTGTCTTGTGCCCGTGGCGGACAGTGGCAGTTTATCAATGTGCAATCTCCTCTCTGATCCCAGATGTCCCCTAAGAATGTGCCACGTAGTGCTCTGGGCAGCGGATGCTGAGCCCTGCCGCTGTCAGGGAGCAGGGCTGTTGCACCAATAATTTAAAATTGACACTGCTGGAAATCTTCCCCCACTCAGCGACTCAGGCAGAAACAGAGCATCTAGAAGCAGAATCGGCAGCACCTGAAGTAGGAGAAGGGACCCAGAAACCAACCCGAGGAGCCTCCACAGGGCCCAGCCAGGGGAGAGACATTCAGGGAGTCTTCTGGCTATTGAGTTCTATCCAGCTGCTGCCTAGAGGATGGAAACAGTCCTGAGCCTAGCCTATGGCTGAGAACACATGGGCTTGATGCTGAAGAGAGGCCGCCCTGGGATGAGGTGGATCACTGGGCTCTTCCCGAATGAGGCTCAATGGGGCTCCCTCAATTGGGGGATAAGGGAGCTGTGGCCCATACGTAGTGGCGGGCTTGGCCAGAGCCCCAGGCTGGGTCCTCCCACTTCTCCAGCCTTGCTAGGGGCCTTCCCATCTCCATGGCTGTGCAGACGCAGCTTGGGCCATGGGGTCCTGAGTGTGGAGGAGAGTATCACGGGGGCTAGTATGTGGCTCAGTGGTAGAGCACGTGCCTAGCACAGGAGGCCCTGGGTTCGATTCCCGCCACTGGAGAAATTCAACTCGACCTTAACAAGAAGCAAAACAAGGAAAGGAAGTGAACAAATTTCAAAATGATGGCAAGCCTTTCTGGAGACAGGACACACACAGTGTCTTTCCCACCTTTCTAAGATGTGGGTGGAGGTGGCTACTACTAGAGCAGATTAAGAAAAAGTGCAAGTGAAATGATATAGATTTTTATGCGGGGTGTGAACTTTAGAAATACCAGCAGCCCCACACAAGGGAGAGTTTTAAAGAGGAACATCCATTTACAGTAACATCAAACCTATCAAATGCTTCGCACTAAAGTCTATAAAGCAGTAGAGAGAAAAATTTAAGAATCCCTATGTACAAGGAGGGCATGCCTCTAAATCGGAAACTTCCGTATCACTAAGATGACCACCCTCTCCCCGAGTTTTCCTATATTGGATGTGATCTACTTGTCTTCTTGTCCAAGGAGCCTTGAAAGTGGCTATCCTCTGTGTGACAGGTCTCCTAGGACTCCAGCCTGTGTCCTCACTCGGGACTCAGCTTGCAAGTCCTAGGGCTCAGTGGGGAGGAGACAAGAAGGCTGGAGCTCAAGGAGGGCAGGGGATGCTTCTCCAGGGGACAGCTCAGCTGCCACCAGTTCATGGGAAGCAGCCTGGTCCTCCTGGGCAGCTTGGCCTCCAGGACCTTCCTTGTTGTACAGCATGTGGACCTCCAGGCCTTCCTTGTGAAATGCCCAGTAGACAGGAGCTGGAGCCGGGCTCTTCCTGCAGAGCCCCTGCTCCCTGCCTGCATTCAGGCACCTGCATTACGGGGCAAGGAGTGTGAGTGTTGGGAGGGTGGGGAAGAGAAATGGGTAGGTCAGAGCGGCTGCACGGTGCCCAGGGACACACCTGCCACTGACCAGAGGTCTCCATGCCCTACCTCGAATCCTTTTCTTTTAAAACTTTACAAACTACATGTTCATTATTGACAGAATTAAAACCCAATGAAAAATAAAATCCATCTTTCTGCCTAGCAGTAACCTCCACTTACAATTTAATAATCTTTCCAGATATGTGGATATGTATAAATAAACCTACTACTACTACTACTACTACTACTACTACTACAGCTTTGCTTTGCAATATGGCCTTGCTATGTAATTCAAGCTGCCTGCTGCCTCAGTCGTCTGAGTGCTGGGATTACAGCATGCCCCACCACGCTGGGTACATCTTCATTTCTACCCCACTGTCTGGTTGGATGATCATTTATTTAACCAAATCCTCTAGTCCTGTAAATTTAGGTTGTTTTTCAGTTTGGGGGGTTGTAAATGGTGATTTGAGGAAAACCCTGCAGATTTACCTGGTTTATCCTAGAAAAGAAGTGCGGCAGGATGCAAAAGCTACCCAGCCACATCTTGAAGTCACTTCCTGCACATTTCCAGATTGCCTTCCTAGTAGGTCTCCTCCAATGATGTCATAGTATTGCACCCCAAATATGATAAGGTCTGATTCTCATCATCTTCCCTCAAAACACTTACAGAAGAGGTCCTGGGAGCTCAAGCAGGCGATTCCAGAACCTTGGGTATTTGATGTGTTCATGGCAAGGGTTGGCCTTCACGATGATATCCCCAAGAGCCAGGGACAGTCCAGGGGTCTCTGAATCATCAGTGTCACCTGACCATCTCGCCAGGTGGCCACAGGCTACAGAGGCAGAACAGCGGGCCGGAGGCAAGAGACCTGGCGTGGCCCAGCTTGCTGGTGAGTTGGGCCATTCCTGCCCCACTCCTCTGCAGGACGGACAAAGCCACCCAGGCCCCGCTTTTTCCGAGGAAGCCTACTTTCCCAGCAACCTTTTGTGCAGGGCATGGGAATGTTTACAAAGAGTGGCTCTGGTTGTCACTGTCTATATGATCCTCTACCAAGTCTGTCCTCCTTCCCTTCAGCGAAGGAACTGCAGAGCTGGCCACTGGACAAAACGAAGAGGTCAGCAGACACCTTCTGCAGTAGTTGGCACTGGATCCCTTACTGCTAATTTCCTGTGGCTTGCAGTGCAATAAAAAAATGTGCTGTACACAAGAACTTTCCTTGCTCTATGACTGGGAACAAAACGCTTCTGAGCTCTCTAGGGTTGGAAAGGGCCTGGGGACCACTGCTGCCTGGGTGCAGAACAATGAGGCCACCAGAGCTGAGTGTGCTGCATAAAGGGGCTGTGTGCAGGGCGGGGCTCCTGAACTGCGTGAACCTTGTAAACAAGCTGGGGACTCTGTGCCTGAGAACAAAGACCATATTGGACTGAGGATCCCGTGTTTCCATGGATTCAAGAGAAAACTCAAATACTGGTTTTAAATGTTCACAAAAAATAAATACCTCCGTAGATTGGATGAAACCTACTGTTGCAGGCCGCAGAGTTAGATAGAAATATTTTTTAGGCAGTCAGTTAGGGCCAGGCCCTTGAAAGAAATAATAACAGGAAACAAGATATCTGCAACTTTGGGGAGGAATGGAGGCTCCTGCTGTGAACCAGACCTAAAGGCCAAACAGATGCTAAAAGAGTAACACCAGAGATTGATATTCTAAATAAGTAGCTTAACCTGAAAAGACCCAAGTGAGTCACTAGCCCAGCCCCCAAGGGGAAGAGACCCTGTCCCCTATTCATGCCCCCTTACTACATGACTCGCTTCCTCATTTGGTCCTGGGCCTAATCAACTTTACCTGAGCAATGGTGCTTGTAATCCCATTGGTTTTGTCCCACCCCACATCCACCTAAGCAAGACCCCTTCTCTACCTTAGTCCCACATGGTTTTGCCCTATAAAGATACCCGGAAAGAGGCAGCTTCCTGGGTAACCCGCTCGGGCCCCTCTTCTGTCCCTCTCTGACAGAAGCTTTTCTATCCAATAAAGATTTTTCCTCCACCTCCGTTTGCTCCTAAAATTCATTCTTCAGTTTTAGAGAACACAAACTCATCCAGGTCAGGTTGGGAGTGTTACTTCTCTGTATCACTACCAATGCTCAGGGTTTGGCATGTGGCCACAGTGTGCAGCTGCTGGGCTGCAGAACTGAGCACCAGAGCTGGGCACAGCTGCTGTGGAGACAGAGCCCTCAGGGCTCAGCTGGGCAGGGACGCCCCAGATCCTCTATGCATGAGCAGTTAGTTATCCAGGAGCCTCTCTCTCCCCTTTCTGACCCTTGGCTTCTAAGTTCAGGGTGGGCAGCTCCAGGTCAGGTCAGACTAGAGGGCCAGCGTCTTGGAAGGAGAGCCCTGCCTTGGCATTGGCTAGAGCAGCTTGAGGGGAGGCACAGCAGGCAGGTCTAGAACTCAGGGAGGCCAGGTGAGGGATCCGGGCTGGGGAGGGGGGCCAGGGCTGGGAAGTCCAGAGAACCAGGTTCTGGTCATGTTATGGTACAGACCTGGGGAATGCCCCCAAAGCCTCACATCCAGAGGCTGGGCTTTTGGAAGGTTCCTGGATCATATGGGTGCCCTCTTCACTAATGGGCCCACCCGCTAATGAGCTGAGTGTCCAGTGCTCCGAGGCGGGGGCCTTCTTTGGACAGTCCCTGAGAGCGCCTCTCCTTTCGCTCTGTGCCTGACCCGTGGTGTGAGCAGCTGCCCTGCACCCAGGAGCCTGCTGGCCATGGCCTGAGACTGTGAGCCGAGATAAACCTCACCTCCTTTGCCTTGCGGGTGTCAGGTGCTGAGTCCCAGCCACGAGGAGAGTGACTGGGACGGGTGTGACTGAGGGGAGCCACATCTCTTTGTGCCTCAGTTTGCTGCGCTCACTAAATCATGGGTGGCCACTTATTGGCTAGTTACTCAACCCCCTCTGCCTCAGTTTCCTTCTCTGATATAGTATAATATTTAATCTCATTGCTTTAGGGATTAAATAAGATAATACAGACAAAATGTTAAGCATGGTCTCGGGGATACAGAAAGTGGTTAACACATGTGAAGTTTATTCCTGGGAGCTCCACGTGGTTCTGTAGTTTGAACCTGGCAGTAGACTGTCCGATGACTAAGAGAGGGCCTTGGCACTGGGGTGAAGCTCAGTGGTAGAACTAGTGGTATTTGCCTAATGCATGAGGACTTGGGTTCCATTCACAGTATCACAGGAGGAGGAGGGAGAGGAAATGGAAGAGGAAGAGGAGGAGAAAGAGAAAGGGAAGAGAAAGGGGAAGGGGAAGGAGAGGAAGAGGTCTTTAGTGAATTCAGCAGTACACTGGGGCCCAAAAAGGGAGGCCAGGGGCCCACACATAGCCAGTCCCCAGCAGAGTTTTAGGAGTAGCCCTCAGAGGTACACAGGGATCATTGGCTTTTCCTCCGAGTGCTATCCTTGATCAGGCCCAGACAGTGTCCACAGCGATGCTGTCAAACACTGTCACGCTGAGTGGCCTCTAGAGAGCAGTGAGCAGGGCTGGCAGAGCTGCTCCTAAGCTCTATCTTTGTTTCCCCTCCTGCTCCCAGGAAGCAGCTCTGAGCAGTGATTACCCTGTGTTAATGATCTCTGGTAGTGACGAAGCCTTAGCTGAGTGGGCATGACAGAGCAGGATGTCACACCAACAATTAGGGTCTGGTCAGTTAGGACAGCAGAGCTCAAGCCTGGGGTCTGATAAAAGCCGTTGTACTGACACGGTGAAATGCCGCTGGCTGACAGGGGGAGGACATGTGCCTTCTAAGAGTCCCACTGAAGTGGCTGGCAAGACCCCAGGGAACAGGGTCTGCTCCCCACAGGTGACTGTTTGGGGAAGTGTGAGGATTAAGTAGGAACTAGTACTGCTAGGAAGGCAAGGTGGCCACACACTCAGGTGTCCCCAGAGTGAGCTAAACTAGCGGTGGTGGCTCTCGGGCTTCGCTGGGAAGAGAGCCAAAAGGGGGTGATTGTGGCATTTTTATAGCTGCTGGGTGGCCATGTCCTGTGACTCTTGGAGGTGGCATTGTCCCTCTCTGTCCCCCAGCTCGAGGACTGGCAGGGCTAAATTGTGCATGTTCAGTCTCCAGGCTTGATTTTCAGGCTTCTGGTTCTGCTCAGGGTCTTTACTCTTTCCGTCTGCAGTGCCTACAGCACGTTTACCTGCATGGCAGCTTTGCTGCTGTGTGTTTCATCTGGCACAATGAACTGACCCAGGGGAAATACAAGCAGCGAGGAATGAGCCGCCTAGGCGGGCACCTGGTCTCAGCTGGGAGCACCTGCTCTGTAATGAGCCTCATGGAGGTGGCACAACTTAGGCCAAGCTAGATGAGGACCAAGCTTCAGAATGAACATGTGCCTAATTCCCCAAAGCGGTGCAGCTACAGAAAGATGGCAGAGACATCTAAAGCTTGCATGGTTCCTTCCAGTTTGGTGGAAAAAGAACCATGGATTTGGGAGGCCCACGGAAGAGATGGGCACAGTGACAGCTGACGCTGGTCTTGTGGTAGGGATGAGGAATGTCTCAGATGGAGAGAGAAGCACGGCTGCTATGCCCTTGATCTTTCCTTCCTGCTGGCAGGAAGAAAGTATAACGAGCAATAATTACCTTATATAAATAATCTCTGGTGGAAAACAAGACCTTAGCTAAATGGAATTCATGAGCTGCTAAGTTACACAAACACAAACAAAAACACAAGCCTCAGACCAAAATATCTGATGGGCTTTCCTTGTAGAACCAGAGAAATTCCAGCTGGAGTGGAGTATCTTTGTATGCAAAGGAGGAATTTTGTTTTGAAAGGCTCAGTAACATCTGAATAGAGGAATGGCCAATCTTGTCTAAGCTGCAACAGTTGCCACATCATACCCAGCAGGGTGGCTATTCTTTAAAAAGCAGATAATAATGAGAAATCCAAGCCCAGCCAAAATAACCCTATGCGCATCAGCTGATGAAGGGGATAAACAGAATGTGGTCCAGCCATACAATGGAATATTACTCTGCCATTAAAAGGAGTGAAGTAGTGATACACTGTGCAGCATGAACTTTGAGATTGTTAGGCTAACAGAGAAAAGTCAGTCTTGAAGGACTACACCACGTCTATTGCATGATTCCATTTCTGTAAAAGAACAGGCAAATCAATAGAGACAGAAGACAGGGGCATCTTTCTGTGGCTAGATTATTTCACACAGCTTAATGTTCTCAAGGTTACTCTTGTATCACAATTTCCTACTTTTTAAGGGAAAAATACTATTGTATTGGATATTCTATGAACATGCCACATTTATTTTATCCACTTATTGATTGATTGATGATATCGGGTTGTTTTTGTCCCCTGAAAATTATGCTATAAATCTTGGGTGGGTGACCTCCAAATGATCCAGGGAACCTCCAAGTGACAGGGAAAACTGATCTCCCAACCTGACCAGGATGAGTTCGTGTTCTCTAAAACCAAAGAATGAATTTTAGGAACCAACAGAGGTTATGAGCAGAATATATTTATTGAGGGAAAGAAAGCCCCTGTCCGAGAGAGGGACAGGAGGGGGGCCTGAGCGTGTAGTCCCCAGGAAGCTGTCTCTTCCAGGGACTTTTATAGTGTAAAGCCATGTGGGGCTAAGGTGGAGAGAGTGGGAATTTGCTTAGGTGGAATTGGGGTGGGACAAAACTATGGTCAACCAATGGGATTACAAACACCACTGTTCAGGTAAAACTGATTAGGCCCAGGAGCAAATGAGGTAGCGAGTCCCCACAGTAAGTGGGCATGAATGTAAAACAGGCCCTTATCTGGTGACCTTCAGACAATAATTCCTCCTGAGTAATGATCAATCCTAGATCAATCCAGTCTTTGAGGAGGTAAGCATTTGTTTGGTCTTTAGGTCTGGTTCACAGCAGGAGCATCCATCCCTCCCACAGTTGTAAGGTGTCTGGCTGTTGTTATTTCTGTCGAGGGCCTGACCTGGACGAGTCTGACTGCCTACAATATTTCTATCTAACTCAGGCTGTCTGCAACGTAAGTACAGCTGATTTTTATGTCACATGCCACTAAAGGATCTAGACAAAGCTAAAGTTGTGTGGCTAGAAAGTGAGGTCTCTATATTTAGAGTCCACGCTCCCCAGAATCCAGAGTGCTATGAACCCTGGCTCCTACATTTGAGCCACATCCATCACTGCTCACCACCTGTGCTATTCATTAATATTCCTTTAGACGTATCTTTTTCACCTGAAGAGATGTTTTGTTGGAGCCAATAAGGTGCGTGTCCCATCCTTGGACCTGTCGTTTCCCACGCACATGAAATCAAATGCAGATGTGCAGCTAGAACGTGTTTATCCCCGCCACCTAAGTGTGTCTATTATGCGGGGTATTTCAAGCGCACCTTGGAAAACACCGACTAGAACGACAGGAACTTGAACGGGGGAGACCACACCTGGGACTCTCGGCTCAGGGACACGCAAGGGAGTGGCCCAGTGGCCCAGCTCCTGCTGCTCTTGCCCACTGGCTGGCTCAGCGATCAGGTTCTCCTTTACTCCATCAGGAGTGAGTAGACCAAAACCTGATTTACCAAGGGCAAGGGAAAGGTGTGCAAGAACCCATGGAAAACCCTCACTGAGCGCCCGCAGGTAGGCCCAGCCGCAGCTTGGAGTCCTGGACCACATCTCTTCTGGCCGTGCCAACTTTAACTCTGCCCAGGAAGCACAGAGATGAAGCCTTCCCCCTCTTCCTCTGCCCATCTAACTGTCGTCTTTGTCAAGCCTCTTTATTAGCCTTGCTCACACCACACCCCCTCTCACTTATTTTTCTTGTCCGGTTGCATTAGCTGATCCCTCCAGAGCATAACGTTAAATAAGAATGACCGCTGTGGGCGTTGTGACGGAAGTGCTTTTCAGTTTTCACCACGGACTCTGTCTCTGCACCAAATACATACATGCTGAAAGATCTGCATGCCCATAATAAAGAGCTGAAAGAAGTAGCTTGCGCAGTTACTACGTTTTACTCAGCTGAGTAAAAAGAGGCCGATTCAGGATGCAGAGCCGGGCAGGGCTGGGGCGGAGCTCGGCCTCTTCACCCTGCGCACATCGTCACAGCTTCGCCTGGTGGGTGCTGTTGGTAGCACAGTTTTATAGATGATGCTTTGGAAGAGGGTTTGATTTGTCCAAGAACAAACCCAGCTGGTGAGTGCATCTTCTGCATGGCTTAGCAGGGTGGTGTTAGGCCCACCTCCACTGCATGTGGTGTTGTGCTTTTCTCTGGTCTGTCCTCCATCCATCCCTCTGCCTCACCTGCCTGTCGTGTTAGCTCTACTTTTTTTTTTTTTTTTCTCATTCATGCTATCCAAATGGTCCAACCCCAGACTTCAGCTTTTTTTTTGATACAGGTTCTTGCTATGCAGCTCAGACTCACGGTGATCCTCCTGTCTCAGCCTCCCCAGTGCTGGGATTAAAGGCATGTGCCACCATGCCTGGTTTCGAGCCCGGCACAGCATGCAGTACTGGGGATTGAACTCAGAACCTTGCACTTACCAGGCAGGCACTTACGCCACTGAGCTCTCTCCCCAGCCCAAGCTGTACTTTCTTTCTTTGGGTCTCAGTACACAGATCAACTCGTAGTGATCCTTCTGTTTTCAGCCTCCCAAGCACTGGGATCATAGGTGTGCACCACCATGCCCAGTCTCAGTTGTCATCTCAGTGCACTCCAGGGGCCAGGGTGGGACCAGCATAGCAGGCTGGGGATAGGGCCTGGTCCCTGTGCCTGTGTAAGCAGGTACTTTACTCCGCTGAGCTATCTGGCAGGCCCGCAGAGCTATACTTTCTGACATGAATATTACTCTACGACCCTCACTTACTCTGATTTTTCTAGATCCTTTGATGACATGTGACATAAAAAAATCATCGTACTTTTGTGTAGCTATACTCATAACAGTATTCTTTGCAGAGGCAAAAGTGGAAGCCATGCAATATCATCAATAAATAAGTGGGCTAAAAATCTGATATATCCATACAATGAAATAGTAGCCTTCAAAGGGAAAGGAATTCTGACATAACAGTAACCCCTGAGAACATTAAGTTCAATAATATCTCATCACAGAAAGACAAATATTGAGGAACCTGGAGTAGCCAAGTACATAGGGACAGAAAGGCGGCTGCCAGGGGGTGAGGGGGAAGAAATGTGGTGCAGGGCTTCAGTTTTCCAAGGCACTTTCTGCAGCTGAGCTGTGCACTTAAACATGGCTAAGATGGTAGATCTATTATGTATATTTTATCACAGTTTAAAATTGGGAAACCAAAATAGGTTTTCTGGGGGCTGACTTGTGGCAGGGAATGGGGTGGGGTAGTATCATGGAGGTGTTCGTGGGGTTCGCAGCCAGTCTGCATCCAGGCTGAAACCTGCTGCAGAAAGAGTTCTGTGTGAGTGGGGATGTGGGTGACACCAAGGCGATGGGGGTCCCCTGAAGGAACAGCAGGGGCAGCAGGACCAGCAGAGACCAGAGCCGCTTGGCTCAGGAGATCAGTCAGTCGGTCACAGGTGACCGTGGGTTTGTAATCCTTGCCCTCCCCTCCCCAGCTTTCTGTGGGTTTCCCAGAGGGCCACGACTATCTTCTCTAGACCCTGAAGGACAGGGACACTTCAGCTGTGACCTGGGTCATATTTATAAGTTCCCCCTTTCTCCTCAAATTAACTGACCCTCTATACTTTTCAGAAATATAGCCCTAGCTTTAGGGGGAGGGCTTCTATGTGAGCCAGGGTTCTAGAGCTAGACGTCTAGGGCTTAAATCGGTGCCACTTATTAACTGTGCCTTTGGACGAACAGTTTCTTATGTGGCTCAGGTTATTCACCTATCTCATGGGGCCTTTTGGGAGAACCACGTACAATACTGAATATTTTTGCAGAGCAATTCACACGACGCCCAGCTCCATCTGTATTACCTGTCTCTGCCCTAGTCCTTGGAACACGTCTTGCAAGAATGGTCATCCTAAGGAGAATGGGGATTCCCTGCGCTCTAACATACCCAGAGCCCTGTGGGTTCTGGCTCCAGGGTGCGTAGAGTCCCAGCTGCACCTCAGTTTACCAGAATGTAAAAGACACAGCTCAGCCGCCGTGGGCAGTAGCTCCTGGGCTTTCTCCATGGGAGGGGAAGCTGGAGCTCAGGGCTCCTTCTGCTAGGAGAGTGGGGCTGACCCTTCTGGAGGAAGATGATGCTTTATTAGCAGACTCTGTGGTGGCCATCAGGGGGTCACGGAGTGGTGGGGCAGGGAGTCATCAGGGCCTCCCCCTCCCCCTGAGCACAAAGCAGGCAGTCACCTGGCTCTGCCTTGGTGTCGTCAGTTCTCTGCCGCTGGCTTGGGTGCGTTCTCCTCTGGGTCTTTGTCGGCGTGCACCTGGAGCACTTGGGCTCTTCCGATGTACACTGGGGAAGAGGAGAGGGCGAGTCAAGCATAGCCCTTCGCTTCATGGGGACCCGGGACATGTGAATTCTCTTCTCTGAGCCCCACCCTTCTCTCCTTTCAACCTCCAGAGAACAAGTTCTAAGAGCCGATTGGGTGCCAGACACTGCTGGACAGTGCACCTGTGTTTAAAGGTTGAAGTTTTGTTACTCTGTATACTGACTCCATTATGTATTTTATATGTGGTGCAAGACAATTTCTCATCACTCAGTGCTGCCCAAGCGAGTCCAACCCATGGGTGCAGGCTGGAATCACCCACTTTCCAACCTGATGGGGGAGGGAGAGGTCAAATGCCGTTTGTTCTCTCTCTCTCTCTCCCCTCCCCTCCCCTTCCCTCCCTTCACCTTCCCTTCCTCCCCTCCCCTCTAGCAAAGGCACCTGGATGAGAGCTGGGGGCCTCCTTCCTCCTCTCCCTCACGTCTACCCCCAAGTCATGTCGTCCACAGCAGCTGGGGCACACACATCTCAGCCTGCTTATACCCCACCGTCACCCCATGCCCGAGATGTGAGACCACACCTTCCTGCCTGACTCTGCCCACCTGCCTCATCTCCCTCTACCACTGTCCCCAGCCTTTAGGGCCTACCCACAGGCCGCCTGGCCTGCTTTTCCACTAACACACTGGGCAGGTGGGGCCTCTGTGTAGGGCCCTCCATCACCCACTGGGCTAGATCCTTCCTGAGGTTCAGCTCGAGGACCCTCTTGCCCCACGTCCTGCTCACTGCACCTCACAGCACATTACAGCTGCTTCACTCTCCCTCCTGAGATGGCGATTTTATTTGCTGTCTGTGCACCTTCTCGTAAGATACGAGCCCTATGGTACAGGAACTTGTGTGCATTCTTTCCCAGCACATAGTAGGTGCTCAGTAAATATTTGCTGAGTGAGTGAATCCAGTGGCTTCTTTAGGTAGGGTCCTGTCTCCCAAGATACCTCGCCTCCCAAAGGAATCCAGGGAAGGTCTCATCCCACCCCCTCTGCTTGACTCCCAAATGAAGCTCACCTGGTTTTTCGGTTTTGGACAGAGGCGGCGACTTTGTCTTCTTCTGCAGTTGGCTACAAATAAATACAAAGGAGAGGCTTGTAAACCAGGGCAGGAGGCACGGGTGCAGGGGTGCAGGTCTCACCTGCCCATTCCAGGGGAGCTGAGCCAGGTGACTGAAATACCAGACCGCCCCATCTACGGCTGGCCCCAGCAGCTCCCGCATCCCGCAGCTGTGATTCTATGCCTAGGTGACCAGGGACAATCAAAGCCTCCTGTCCTGGGGACTGTAAGGACAACCTGGCGCAGACAGGAAGACACACTGTTGGGGAAGACAGGACCCCTTCCCCTGAGCTGACTACACAAAGGCATGAGCAGGGGCCTGTCCTGGTGGGGCCTGGCGCTGCTCCAAGCCCCTTCACACATCTCTTGTCCTTTCCCTGTGGCTTCAGGAGGCTGGAAGACAGGCTTGTTCCGGGCCACTTTTCTCACTCAGCCCTTCCTCCTCTGGCCTCTCAAGGTGGGAAAGAAAACCAAGTCCAGGCCAGAGCAAGAACCCAGGACCTCAGCAAACCTAAGCCTGCTCAGCCCTGCTTCTGCTCTCCGTGTCTGCCCATCTCCAGCCACCCCAAGACCCCCACTGCTTGAAGAGCACCCCCCCCCCGACTTCCCTGCACTTCTGATCCCAGGATGGCCTCTTCCCACCCTCTCCTTTGCTCCTTCAAATTCTATCTGTGTATCTGAGCCCTTCCAGGTGTACTTGGGCGATCCTAAAAATACAGACCCCTGATTCACCCCAGTGCTGGTGGACTAGAACCTCCGGAGGTCCTGCTACCACCGAGCTACACCTCCAGCCCTGGTCTTGCATTTTGAACAAACTCCTTGGGTGAGTTTGAGGGCTACTAGGCTGGGAGCCAGGCCCTCCAGGTGAACTTGGGCAGGTCCTCCAACCATCCCAAGCCTCCACGTTCTCATCTGCAGAATGGAAACAATACTGTTTCTGTGATTACTAGACCGGAAACTTCAAGGGACCCCAGGAGTCTCAGACAGACACGGTGGACCTCCACCTTGCTCTGTCCTTCATGGAAAGCCAGGCTGTGCCACCCGCTCTGTGAGGGTTCCCACTTCTTTCCCTGCAGTACTGGGAGTGCAAGCCGGGGGTGCTCCACCACTGAGCTACGCCCTAGCCCTTCTGATTTTCTTTGGCTTTGAAATAGGGTCTCACTAAATTACTGAGGCTGGCCTTGAACATGTGATATTCCCGCCTCAGCCTCCTGAGTGGCTGGCATCACCTCAGTGCCACTTGAGACTCCTGGTTAGTAATGAGTTCCTTTGCTCTGTAATAAAGCCCTTTCTCCTCCAGCCCTCTGAGCACTGGATGCTAGGCAGAGCAGCCTGCCTGTGCTGCATTCCACACTACCTATGTCGGCCCGTGGAGCAAAGGCTTCCGAGGGCTGGATGGGGCTCAGCAGCCTTCTCCTGTTACGGTCCACTGGCTGCACAGCGGGGCCTGGCAGGTCCCCTGGGGAGGAGCCCGGCCTCTTGCTCCAGGTCAGGCTTGCTCCGCCCAACCTCTGGCCAGCTCCAGGCTCCCTGCTCTGGCCCCACAGACCTTACCCAGGAGGCTGGGTGCTGAATGCCAGGGGTGGAGGGGGGTGTGGAGCCCACCTGCAGGCTACCTGCAGCTTCTCTTGAGGTGGTTCTTGAACTTCTTGAAGCTGGTCCAAGAGTGCTTCTGCCGGAATGGCCTCCAGGGGCTGGGGGAGGAGCTGTGCTACAGCTGTCTGCAGGAGCCCTAGAGCCAGGTCTTTCTCTGGAAGCACAGCCCAGGCCACGGGCTCAGACCAGCCCCTTTCTGGACCTCCCTGGCCCTCCCAGTCTTGCTCGCAGGCAATGCTCTCTGAACTCCCACATTCTGCCCCGCATCTCTCCTGGTCCCATGTCCACCAAGAGCCCAATCAATGCTCCTGCAGCCCTCTCCACACAAAGCGTAGGTGCACCTTGCTCACATACAGCCCACCACACCCGGCACCTTCCTCCTCTTCCTCTTCCTCCTGTGTTCCCGTGCATTTGTGCGTCCTTGTGCATGTTTTGTGTGTGTTTGTGTATTTCCACCTGTGCATGCCTGTGCCACAGTAGTGTGGGAGGAACTGTGTCTGCTAAATGTGATCCTTAAGCCTCTCCCTCCACCCTGGTGCCCAGGACTGGGGTCAGCCTGAAGGAGCAGAACTT